>VDFB02018661.1:0-16868 GCA_007258455.2 Sequoia sempervirens | reverse complement strand
GATGTCAAGGATCAAGTGGACTATGAATGTTTTTATTTCCCAGACCAAGCAAATGAGCATTCAGTAAAACATGACCATGAATTGTCTAGGGAGATATGCCATGATGATTGTAATCTCAAATTAGTGTCTGATTGCATGTTGCAGTTTGACAGTGTAGCTGGTGGCATTGGAAAGCATAGTAATTCAATGGAACTAGCCAATGACCAAGCTAGTTTGTGGGCAGTTCATGACCGTGTTATTAGATTTTGTCTATGGAAGGCAACAGAGAATCAAGTTTTTGACAAGGGAAAAAATTGGCTCTCATTTTTCATTTGGTGGCCTAGTGTCATCAGATGAAACAAAGGAATCAACAATGTGACTCTTGAATTGCCTGTTCATGGACAATTCTCGAAATGGTGCTTCATCTGAAGCATTTCTTTTTCCATGAACATTAGGTTAGGTTTTTCTTTTCTGGTCGGTTTTGTTTTGCTGTGTTTGTTAACCTTGTCCGGTTAGCTCCTCGTTGTTTTTGGTTTTTTTTGTTCTGGTCTGCTCTCCCAGTGATCTGAATTCTTGCTATGCCCACCAGGGGCATACATCCCCCAACTGGAGCCTATGTTAGTGCAATTTCTGGTTTTCTCATTGTCTAGTTGTGTAATCCGGTTTTTCATGACTAAACTTTAGCTATGGGGTGTCTTTCATTTTAGCACGTGGGTTAAATGGGCTCCCACAAGGGTTGAGCCTAGCGTGCTAGTTTTGATCTACAAGGGGTGGCCTGTGTTAGGGTTTCCTGGTTTTTCTCTTTTCCTTTTTTTGGGTTTTTATTTCGGTTCCCATCTCTCTTTTGCTTGCTTTGGTTTTTCTTTCAGAATCGGGGGTGGAACGGATGCTTGAAGGGAACTAGAACTTCTCCAATTCTAAGGTTCTAGCTCCTATTCACGCATCCATCCTGGTCCCGATTCTGTGTGTTTGGTGTTTCTTTTCCTTTCTGCCCTACATCGGTCACTGGTTGTTTTCCCCAGCTCCGCTTGCTTTTTTTTCGTTTTGTTTTTGGCGGGGGTAGAACCGGGTCAGGGTTTGTCTTGGAACGTTTTGCGAAGTTCTTTTTTTCCTTTTGTCTCTACCCCCGCGGCTTTTGGTTTTGTTTTGGCCCCGGCTCCGTATCTGCTGTCTTTTACGGAGGCGGGGGCGGGATCGTTTCAGGTCTGTTGTTTTCTTTTCTTTCTGGCCATTTGTTATTTTCCTTCGGTGACCTATCCAGCTGGTTCATGCTTCACTTATGGTTCTCCTAAGCCCCATTTTCCATTCCTTTACTGGCCCCTTGTCACTGTTTTACTGGCCCTGCTTCTTCTTCACCATGGCTTTTGTCTGTCGGTGTGACTTCCCTTCGGCGGGACTTGGAGCTTTCGATATAACTCATGGTGATTTTGTTGGGTCTTGCCAAAGATGTCTTGTAGTTTTCTTTCGGCGTATGCTATACCTTTCGGTGAGATGTCTCGGCGATGTCTTTTGTTACGCCGACCGATGATGGATGATCTTAATGCTTCGGTGGGATTTATGTTTTTTGGTGTGTCTTCTTGGTGATGGGGTTAGGTCTTGCCGAAGGTGATTCAATATGTGACTTTCGGTGAAAGTCTTTACTTCTCTTGGCAAACAAGTTTCTAAGGGCTTGTGGTATAACAATGTAATGTCGCTGTGATGTCTCACCGATGATGGGTGCTTATACCGACCGACAATGTAAAGAGTAATCTCTTCGGTATGAGCTGGGGTCTTTGATGTGAGGTCTCAGTGAGTGACCTTCAGTCTCACCGATGGAGCATATGGTGGTCTTCATCGACATAGGCTCTGGGCCATCTCAGTGACACTCAAGTGAATGAAAACCTTCAGAGAGACATGGTGTGCGGTAGGAGGTCTTCTCGATATCTTATGTTATAGCGATACACAAAAGGAAAATGGTTTCGGTTGGTGTGAGACTATTAATGTCTTGGTGATCGATTGTAATCTCTCTTTCATTGATGGGGTGTTGTTCTAAGCTGAAATCTTACGCCAAGTGTGCCATGTCTTGCCGACTCATCTGCTCGATGAAACATGTGGACTTCGCCATGATGTCTAGCTGACTTGGCCATCTCTTGCCGACTTGTGATGAGTGTTTGATGTAGCATCCGTCTTTCGGCTAGACCTTTCCCTGATTTCCTTCTGATTGGCCAATGTGCTCGGTGACTTCTGTATGGGTTGTTCTCCTCCCCAGGACCTCTTTCCGACTCGGCTATCTCTCAGCGACTTCTCTACCCTCGCCTGCCTGAGCTACTAATGGGCCAAAAATTCGCACATGCGTCAACTGGACGGTAATGTTTTAACTTCAGATTCAAAGGTGCCTGATGTTTACTTGGAGACTAATGTGCAGGCGTGGGCTTGTTTTCAATGGTTGAGTGATTTTAAATGGCGAACACCCAACCTCTCCTGATTGATGGTCATTTTTCAACCTGATCTCTGTTAGGGTTTATGTCTGTTCGCGGGTGAAGATTTGTAATATTCATGGTGACAGAAACTTGGTTGTTGGATCCGCTAATTGTGCATTCATGGCGATGCGACCCTTAGAGCAGGACGACATGGCTCGAGTATGGACATGCGGATTTGGCGGCGGATTTGACATCGATTGCTTGGCTTCTTTCATGCGGGAGTGTCTTTCCTACAGCAACCTGACTCGAGGCATTTATGAGACCAGTGAGGCTATTGGAAGTGATGTTTTGGCCTGCGTGTTGTTTGGGGTTGGCCCAGTCATCCAAAGACATGTAATCTCATCTGGCCAGTTGCTTGTTGCTTGTCCTGTTCCTATAAAGGAGAATTTTGTGGCCATATGAAAAAAAGGGGGGTTTAGGTTGGTTTGGTCCCTTAGGTTCAGTTCCACACTTTTTTCTGAGTTTGTGGATCAGCCTGAGATAGATTAGTGTTTAGTTTTGAGTCAATGTGGAGTCTGATGATTTGTAATTCTAAATCTGTCTGTAAATACAATCAGTTTGAGCAATGAATACATGAAGATGCTCATCTTTCATGCATGTCAGCAGATTGTCTCCATTTCTGTATGCTCCAATCATTTGAATGAATGCATAAGGTGTCTTTGTTCATCTTCTCATACTTCACGAGGTTGTGTTATTTGTTGATAGGTCTGCTTCAAGGAAGCAATTAAATCCTTTGAGCAGGTAGGAGTGATTGTTTGTGTACAGGTTGGATTGGGTAAGAAGAATCTGGTTGATACAAGAGCTGGATTGTCAGTGTAAGGCACTAATAGCTGATGTAAGGCATCAGCAAAACAAAATCCACTGGTTGAGGTCCTGTTTGCAGATGAATTCCATCTTTTGTGTTTGACTCTGTGGCCCAATATTAGGCACTGGTCTGTCCTGTGGCTTGGTCCCTCTCAGAAGCCTTCCAAATTTAAAATCATTGAATATCTTGGTTAATGTACCCTCTAGTTGCGCAAGTATTGTGTTCTTGCAGAATCTATACATGTGGGGTTCTCAATGCGGCATCGGAGATTATGCTATAAAAGCAATGTCTAGTCTTATTTGAGGCATTGTGTTGGGTATACCTCACATACAATTGCCGAGCTAAAGTGTAGAAGATCTTAGTCTTTGAATGAATCTTGTTAGTTGGTCTAGGTCCTCTGAGCTGCCCTTGCCTGGAGATGGCTACTCCATAGGTAGAATAGGAGACCAACCTGGTTGCTCATTAAAAACAACCAACACCTCCCGCGCAACCCGACATTGAAATTGATTCCCATCTACAGCTACTGTTTCATTATGAAGCAGGGGCTGGTTTACTTAATGCACTGCCTCACAAAGAAACTATTGATCTAAGTGGAGCATAAGAGAATTTGTGCAACATGGTGAAGCCATCTGAGGATGAATGGTCACCTCTACAGTCAGCTCTTTCCAATCTTTGACTCCATTATCTAATGAAATGGCACTCTAGCTTGTAAACTAGAGAAATTTTGGGTTCTTTGTTCCTCAGGGAAAATGCCCTTGATAGTCGCCAAAAGTTAATAAATATTTAACGAGCTCCCTTCAAGTGTATTTTCCTCTATGCATCATCCCGTGCATCGCAAGTAATCAACTCGGCCTTTTATCTAAGTTCTGCTCTCTCGCTCCACATGTCTACTCTTCACAACCTTGAGTTTCTGCATTCCTTTCGCATTCTGGGAAACCCCGCTATGCTTTCACGTGTTGTGGCTACAGGATATGTTTGATCATTCTTTCTTGCTGCTTCATCGAGCTCTGCTCAAGTGCCACGAATCCCTCATTCCAAAAAAATTTTGTGGGCCCCACAATTGTTATCTGCGGTGTACTCTTGCTACGTGTCTGCTCTTCGCAAAACTTTTAGCGTAGAGATGAACAACCGCGGGTAGCGAAATGTTGCCACGTGTATTTTTTGTGCCCGGCTGGTGATCATTCCCTCCACTATTGGTTAAGTGCTCCTCCCATTCGACACGTGTGGCTTGAGCGCAAGTCTTTAGCGGTGGGAGAGAGAGGTTCACACAGGCAGCAAAATGCTGCCACGTGCCTAGTCAGCGGATCTCATATTCAGGCAATAGACCAGATGAACCAAATGCTGCTATTGGCCACTACATGTCATAATCATTTGCATGGAATGGTGACACTTGTATCATTAAGCCCTACTGGGACCACCGCCATCATTTGTAGAGGATGCACCTGTGCCTGCGATGACCGGATGCTTGGTTTCAAATCATTTCTATTTCAATGGCTTAGGGAATATTCTAATTTTTGCATCATTGCTAGGGGATTGCAAAATCTTTTCTGTTACTGCTCTCTGAAGTGGTGGGGGTTTTTTTCCTACTATATATACTTTTCTCTATTGTGAGAAAAGGGTTCAAAATTTGGAGGAAACACTAGTTTTGGTAAAGACACCGGGCCTTTATTGTTGTTTTATTTTATTGCAAAAACTTTTAGACTGTGCTAATTGTTTGACCTTTCTATTTTTTCATGCTATTTGATCAAACTGTAAACTATGCTTTTATTGTCTGGACATTTCATTTGAGAACTTCTATACATGTTGAATGCAAGTTGCTGACCTAGACCATGTCTAATGACTCTTCTTGGTAGTAGAAATGTATGCAATATTATTTTATGTCAATGAATAGATTGTCTATGCTATAATCTTCAGTTTCTGATTTTCTAGAGCACTACAAACACCAATCAGGCCCTTAGATCTATGATTTATCGTGCCTATCATTAAGTCTTGGTGCATCGCCTTAGGTTAGACTTTATTTTATTATATCTGTTTCATTTTCCCTTTCCAAACCCCCATTATAGAAGAAGCCGACTTCTCTAAAAACTCGAAGGTCACTCAGTTTAGTGCAAAAGGGTCCCCCATAAACTGAGTTTTCCATAAGACACTGTTACCTCATCAAATTTGGGTGTCAATAGATACTAAGTTAAACTTTGATTATAATTTTGATTCATTTTGTGATTGTAGGATGACAAATCCTGATAACGAAACTTAGCTTTAACAATCAAATTTACGTTTGGTGATTTTTAGACACTTTAGAATGTAAGACCTTGGTTTAGTTTGAAGAATTTCACTTGAAAAGTTTAGTCCTTGACAAGTTTGAGACACTTGTTTGATTGATAAAATGTTTCTGTTCTAATAAAAATTTGGATACTGATGTTAACTATCTGACTGATGGGGAAAATAACTCTTTGGTTTTTGATTCTATGGATGTGCTATAATAGACCTCAGATGCACTATAACAAACTTCAGATGCGCTATAATAGACTTTAGATGCGCTAGGACAGGGTGTGAATGTGTTGATAAACTAATTGAATGTGCTAATAAACTTGGTAAATGCATTGTAAAATAGGATGTATGCGCTAAAAAATTGGGTAAATGCACTGAAAAATTGGGTAGATGTGCTAAAATAGAGGTTGGTTGCACTAAAATTATGGGTAAATGTGTTGATAGTCTATATAGATGCACTACAAAGTAGGACAGATGCACTAAAAAAGAGTTTAAATGCGTTGTTTAAATATGGAAGATGCGTTAATGGACTGAGTAGATGCGTTGAATAGAGGTTGGTTGCGCTAATCTGGAAGTGGTCACAGTTTTGTCCATTTGTTCTACTTTTTCTCAATAAAAGGATTGATTCCAGGATGTAATTTTCTAACCAATGAAGATTTTGGAGAGGTATTTTGCTTGTAAATCTTGGAATTTGATGATTTGTTTGGATGATACCTTCGAAAATGACTTTACACACACAACAAGTTTGTATACGTTGTTTTCAACATTACGTATTAAATAAAGAGTGTGTATTCTAGAATCAAGTCTGATTCTTTCAATTTCCACAGGTTTAACACAAATAAAGATAGTTCAGGGACTTTTTCTAATTGTCAAGTAGGTCACTTAGAATATCACAGCCCACAGCTTGCAACTATGTTAGCTCACACAACCCTTTCACCCCCTAGAGGGCGCCTATGTTTTTTTCCTTTCCCGAGTCTTATCCAAAGTCGAATCCTCCACTTTTGGCCAGGGTCTCTAATAGTTATATGGTAAGTGTCTTGGGGGTAGATTCTACCCTCCCCTTGCATCGTGATATAAAAAGTGTTTGAAAAATAACACAGTTGGATTCTACACTAAAGTTCATAGAAAGGGTATCCATTTGGTGCAGTAATTGATAAACTCCCTTGAGAGACCTCCCAATCTTTAGAACAAAGATTTTGGGGATGGTTATCATGCACACTATCGTTGAATTGTGGGTTTCCCCAAATTCACTTTTGATTAGAGTGGGTTGGAAAACCTGGCTTTGGTTGTTCCCACTTAGGTCATTCTCGTAGGGTGAGTACTTTTTCCCACTACGATAGGCCTTTTAAAGGTGCTAATAAAACATGATAGAAAGTGTAGCATTCTGATCACCTAGTTAAGGGGAGAGCATAAGCCTATTGCTTTCAAAACATAGTAGACATGGGGTTCAAACTATTTCTTTAATTACGATAGATGCACTATCTTAACCAAAGGAAAAACAATGATAAAATTAAATCCCTACAAAAACCATTAGTAATTTGTAAATTTTTATCTTTGACCAGTGTAAGTGTTTTCGACAATTGTCTTTGACCAACATATTCTGTACCTGCAGGACAAAAAACAAGGATTAATTCTCAGAAATATAAAATTCTGCAAAAACAGTCAAATGCTCCATAATAGTCATTAGATGTGCTAAAACATGATTTATATGTGCCAAAATAGTATTTAAATGCACTAAAATAATAGATCAATGCGCTACAAAATTTAATGTATGCTCTAAAATAGAGGTTAGATGCGCTGCAGAAAAATCCCTTGACTATAGTGAAACTGGTACTGGATGCGCTAGAACAGTCTTTGTATGTGCTGGAATATTTTGTGGATGCACCGAAATATTCTATGGATGCACAAGAACAGTGATTGGATGTGTTGATCTGGAGGTCGTATGCGCTATAAAAACTCTTGATCATGCCAAAATAAAACATGTAAAAAACCTGCAAAAAAACTTTTGTAGAAAAGATGTTAAAAATGGGGTTTTTGGCCCCGTGACAGTCGCAATTTATGTGTGAGTAAAATATGCGTAAATGAATAACATACACACCTAATAAGACATTATATCAAGAGATTTAAACAACAATTAATCTAATTAAAGCAGAAAATCTCTTAAAAGCATCCCATTTCTCTCTAACTCCAAAGATTTATTAAATCACTGTGGCTCTCAGATTGTGTAAGCACTGTGATTGTTAAAATGACAATCTAGAGAATGAGATATTGTAAATGCAAGAATCTAATCCTATGTAATGATTTCTAAATGATATGGTGATGATTCTGTAGATGGAATTGACATGAAGCTAATAAAACAAACTACTGTAAACTAAGATGCAGCTAAATGAAAAGCCATGATTATGATTGCTATTATAAAATGATTTGCTAATTACTATTGATTAATTGCTTGAATGCTCTAATATAATCTCTGCAGAGTAAGATTGCACAAAGTTGGGATCCATTTCCTATAGAAAGAGGCTATATTTATAGATTCCCGACAACATATTTGTGATGTGGCAGCAAGTAAGGGTTTGGATTTGATTTGAAAGTTTCAATGGTGAAGGATGAAGAAGCTTGAGAAGATTATGGAGATTGTTCCTCCCCACAAAAATATTCAGCCAGAGGATAGGAATGATCAATGGAAGAAGATGAAGTTTCCCTGTAATTTGTCTCAAATTTGTCTCCAAATTTGTCTGTGAAGGCCAAGTTGAATTAATTAGATATAAATATCTAATTTTGTTGGTGTATATGATGAGTGAAAAGAGGAAATAGCTATAGAAATATGCTTTAATTGAATTATTTGGATTTATTCAATTTAGGAAGAAATTGGAAATATTTGGAAGAAATAACAATTATTAAATAAAACAAATATTTGAAATTATTTATTTAATAGAAGATGGATAATGATAATTAAATAAGACTATATGATTTATTTTATCTAATTAAGAGGGAATAAATAATTAAATAATACAAATTATTGAAGTTGATTATTTAATTAAAAGAGAATAATTAGAAGAATATAAATAGAATAGAAGAATTAAAGAAATGAACTATATAAATAAATAATTTTATTTATTTAATAGTAGATGAATTAAAGGCTAATTAATCATATTTATCTTGACCATTTTTAGGTGTATACATGGTTCAATTAGGAGTGGTATTCATTAAGGTTTAATATTCACTTATGTTTAGGGTTAGGGTTTCATTTGGTAAGTATTATATTCTTATATTATTATGATATTTTTATATTATTATGATGATTATTTTTATATGTTTATAATTATATAATTATATTTTTATTAATATAATATTATAAATATTAGTATGATATTTTTAATATTAGAATTATTCTATTATAATGAGATATTTTAAGCTCCAAAATCTGACATGGAACACAATATTCAAGTGCTTGGAGCCTCCCATAGGGGTTAAAAGGAGTTAAAATTGACATTACTTCAAATATGCACGTGGAAAAAATATTAACCTTGTTGGACGATCTATCCATTTGGTCTTAAAAAAAGTGTGAGGAAAATTTATATTTGTTAGAGAATATTGTACATTCACCAAAGTTTGAATAACAAACCAATTTTTTGGGGTTCCTTTGTAACAAGAAGTAGTTTTCAAGCACTTAAAAGATTTTTTTCCACAACCAAAAAACTTATCCAATGACCATAAAATTGAATCTTAAGGCTTATCTTGAATTATCAATATCCGTTCCACTAGTTTTTTAGATAGCAAGAATTAGGTAGCCCCCTATAAACTATAGTACGCCTTGTAAATTTTGTTCACATGACCGATGAAGTTGGTGTGTCATGCCCTTCGATACCATGGGGATAGAGGGAGACTAGACCTTGTGAATTCTTACCTGCAATAAGATGCTTTAACCAATCAAGCTAGGCCCCTCAACCCAATACCTATTCCACTATTGGAATCATGCAAAAATTCCATTTTTTATTGTGCTCTTTGAACTTGCCTATGGATGATGGAATATTAAATTTAGGCCCAAAATTCACGTAATCAACCTAAAAGATAAAGTGGTTGATCACTTTGAAATATCAAAAGTTTTTGCAATGCCATCATTTGGAAAATGAACATGTATTTGGAGATTTTAATGCATGAATATTATGGCTATCCTTCCATCTTGAGGCTTGAAAAAAACTTTCTATACAAAATTGAAGGTCACTTTGTTTAAGAGATGAACCACAAAAATGAGTTCCAACATAACTATTGGTGTTTAGAATACTAAGGTGTCTAGAAGGTAAAGGAACATCCTGACCTAAAATTCATAAGGAGAAGGTTCCAAACACCATACTCACATGAAAATATGGTGACCCTCCAATAATTCCTAGTGTTGAGACGTAAATAATGCCAAATTTTAGTGGAGATAGATCTAAAAATCCTCTAATACATTGCAAAATTATTCCTTACTTTTATCATAAAATAAACCATGGAAAATATTGAATTGTAAGAACCTTTATAGAATCATGTTGTATGGTTACTGCATCCTATCATTTTCCCATAGTAGGCCATTGTATGAACAATGTATTTTGTCGTACACCTTACTCAAAAATTCACCTTATGTTTTTCTACAAGAGTTTATATTAATTGACTTAAGGGTTTTTTAAAAATAATGATAATGTATTTTTCTTAGGTTGTACCCAACATTCACTATTAATTAGATTTTTCTTCTACTACATGAACAACATAGGCTTCTATTGTATAACCCTTGATTGTTGCTTTTGTTATATGACCCTAGATGGCATTCAATTAACCATTAGAAAAACTAATTAGTCATCTATTGTTACTGTGATATAGTTTGGTTATTCCCATTTTGCTACTTAAATAATAACTAAATATTTTATTGCAATTATACAAATTTTTGTTGTATTCTCTTACTCAAAAATTGAATTTAGTAGACATAGGGAATCATTACTATAATCTAGTGAATTGGGAGAAGGAAAATTCATGGAATGAGAGTATTGGAGAAGGTTTTTTTGATAATCATATATCTGTAATGTCATAAATACTACCTAGGTATAATAATCAATATGCTAAAGACTTTTTAGAGTCACATAATAATTCAAACTTGGCTACTTGTTTGTACCCTCCATTGCAATTCAATTAGTTGTTTGGCTATTGGTGGGTACATTATCCATACAATGCCCTACATTCTAGACATGATTATGATTAGGGCGTACTTTGTAAGATTTCTTTTTGTAGCCTATTTTATTAACAAATGGAGAAGCATGAAGAATTCACACCAAATTACAAATTTATTGAAGCTAAAAAGATTAAGGAAGAGAAACAATGATTATGAGATGAAAAGAAGCAAATAAATATTGAGGAAACTTGGGAAAATTATTATGAAAATTTGAATAGTTCATGAATGTCAAAAAAAGTAGATGGTTTGAAATTAACAATTTATTCTTAAAGGATAAAAGCTACAAATATGATTGACTTCAATATTTTAGTGGAGGCATTAGACTCAATCATAAATTATGAAATTAATGAAGGTACAATTCATAGTAATGAAATTTAAAAATTGTTACATGATATATGATTGTGTTCTCTATTTGTTTTTTTATTCAAGGGGTAAATGCTTTTGAATCGGAGCTATAAACCGAAATACAACTAGTTAGCAATACCACCCCAACGGGGTTTGAACCTTGGTGGCAAGAAAAATAATGCCACCTTTAAAACATCACAACATGCTAATATCGGTTGTTCTCTACTTATTGGATTTGATTTAAATTTCATTTTTTTGGGGATGATGTAGTTAGCATAAAATGACTGTAATATTTTATTAAGTTGTTTGTATCTAATTATGCATTATTTTTTGTTTGTTTTTGGTTAACCGTTAAGAGACAATTATTAGTAGTTTTCAACTAATTTTTTGATATTATATGCAAGGAAAAGGACCCCCAACCATTAGAAAAAATAGGAAAAATTCATCGAAAATATTTTATCATCAACAAAGTAGAGGCTAGCCACTAGGATAGACAAAAGTACAAAGTAACAAAGAACAACAACCACAAAAAGGAGCACAACATAGAGAAAATAGGAAAGATAAATAAAATCCTTGGTTAAGGAACCAAGAGTCTCATGCCAAGTGGTAGCACCCAAAAACATCTTCTTGTTTTCCTCTTTCTTAATAGTTCCCTCCATCACATCTTCATTCTTATGTTTCTTGTTCCTCTTGTTAAACTTAGATTGGACATTAATCTTGCCTATGAAAACCTTCCTCATGATCCCATTGATGAATTTAACAATTTGGTTCATAAAATTCTCCATTCTTGTCAATATATACTAGTAGAGCTTCAAAGTGTCATACATATTATCCTATTTTTTCTTGCATCTTTGACAATTAGTAGAGTTTTCCTGAATTTTCTCTATATTCTCCACTCTAACTGCAAATATTTAATCTCAAGATAATAGGTCTATATGGGGTCATCTTTGAAAGTAGTATTGTTATCCTTATCACTTATCTCCTTAGTTGCATCATAATTATTATAATTATCATGATTAATCTCATGGTATTCCTCACCACCAACTAAACAATCCTTTCGAATAAAATTGGGAGACACCACATTAGAATGAGAAAGGGACATGGAATCAACCACTTCATTATGAAAATATTAATAATAGTTCCCAGAATGGTCATCCTTACCAGAGTCGGGCAAAGAATCAATATCTATCATTATCTTTCTCAAAATTATTTTGTTTAGTTAAAATTTTCCCCTAGCAATGATAATAAAAAGTCTCACAAACCTTCTCTCCCATGAAGAAACAACCTTCTTCTCCTTGGTGGTCTCCTCATTAGAGATATAAATTGTTGTATCTATAGACATATTGGAAACACCCTTAGCATAACCCTTGATATAACCCTTCTTATATGCTTTCATACCCTTAGGGGAGAGAGAAACCATTGGGTTATTTAAATAGGTTTATTATAGTTAGGGAAAGTGGTCTAATTTTTGGTTGACCATCCTTGGTCTACTTTATTGTAAGAATGTAAAATGAATAAAGATGTACTTTTGTTACTTTGTCTAGAATGCACTATTATTTATATTTATTTATGCAAATACTAGTATTAGTAGATAAATGAATAAAAATTTGGTATTAGAGAGGGTGTTGCTCTTGATATTTTGACCTTGAAGAGGCACTCAATCAAATTATTAGCGATGCTACTGGTGGCTCAACTATTATAAAGAAGACATGAGAATTCATGCCTAGAATCCAAACTAGGGCATCCTCTAGAGGTAATTTTTAGTATACTGAATTATGATCTATTGCTCCTAGGAGAAGAAATATTACACATTATTTATCACCCATTAGGAGAAATAGAGATAGAAGCCCAAGTCCTTCCCCTAGGGCTCTATCCATGCCATCATTGGGTAGATTATTTCAAACTAGAACACCTACTTTCTAGGCACAAAGGAATATTTTCCCTATGGCCCTTCACGCACTAAGAAATTTTGTATCTTGGAACAATGATAGCCTGCTCATTCTTCCTACCCCTCTAAGTACATGGGACCCTATCCCTGCCAATGCTTTGAAAGTAGTTTTGAAGTTAACTAGGGAAGACCTAAAGATGCCATTAGGACATCTTTAGGATGTTGCTGATGTATGCATAGTCCATAACATCATAGAGAAGAATGTGGGACTTAGATTGTTGGCAGCTTCTTTCAAAGGAAAGGCCCAATATTGGTATGGATCCCTAGCCTCTAACTCCATTCGTACCTATGATGAACTCGAACACTACTTGTTTGAGCACTTTTCAAAGAAGGGAGGCCACTTTCCCTGTTACAACAACTGATAACAGTAAAGAGGGCACTGCAAGAGGTAGTTATAGATCTCAACACTAGGTTTCACAAAACTTGGCTGAGGATTCTCGTTGTAGCCAAACCCCCAATAGTCATAGCATTCATATTCTACTTAAAATATTTCAATTTAGACATCGCGATCATGATACAATCACTCGGGGGAAACACTCTACTAGACACCTATGACTTAGTGGTAAGAGTTGAGAATAACTTGAGAGATGTTGGGAAGCTCCCACCTTGACCGCCTATTCCAATGTTTGCAAAAATATCAGCACAACCCATAGAGATCACCACTCCTAGCACATTGACCGCACCTCCACCTTCGATGTATGTATACCCCAGTTTACAAGCAATTACCTCTGGTTCTTCTTCACTAGCTGCAAAGATGAATGAAATAAAGAAATTGTTGTAGAATTTCTCAAATAAAATTATTAGTATGAAGTAGTAGCACACAATGCCCCCAAAAACTCCTTCTTAGGGCTATTAAGGAGGTAAAACACCATTCCAACATAATCAATATCAGGGAGGTGTGAGAGGGAATGGAAAGTCACAAAATTTGGGCCAAATCATTTTAGTTCCCACTTTGTTGCGGACCTCAACATCTAATCCCAACAAAAACTTGGTCATGGGCTAGAATAATCTGGTAGACGATACAAATGCTTGGTGGTTCCCTTGCAATGATGAGAACATGCCTCAAAATTATCTGAGGGGCAACCTCCGGTAGAAGGTCATAAAATAGAGAATTCAAGGCGTCTCGCCAAACATGGGGGTGTATGCTTACCAGTCTCCTAGAGTAGAAGGCACTATGCTTAACACTCAAATGCAAGGAATTTTGCTAGAGAAAGAATCATAGATAGTTTTAGATCATGCACTTTTTTCTTGGATGAAAGGAGAGTATGTAGTTTTTGCAAATGAATTCCTAACAACAACAACCACATAATTCCACTCATACTATAACACCCACTCCAAGTGGATATTTATTGGAGAGCCTATACCTTAGGTACAATAGCCACAAGCACAAAAACCTCAAGTATAGTAGAAGGCCATAGAGAAGACCCCCTAGTGCCCCTGTCACACTTCAACCCTTCTAGAAACCAAAGGAAACAATCCCTTCCAAGCCAAAGATATCGCTGCTTGAATCGCTCAATGTGGTCAAGCAACTAAATAAGTCCCTTACCAACATGTCCTTATAGGACATTTTGTCTATTCCTAAATAGAATTCTTTGTTGTAGGAAGCTTTGGGAAAAGATAGAAAAAATCGGTAATGAAATCCAAGCCTAGCACATGACTAAGAGAAAGGAAAGAGGCCAATTTTCGGGCTTCGAACATAAGGTGTTGTAGCATTTGTAAAAACCAAATAAAATTAGACTAGTAATGAGGTATGTAAACCGAATCCCACTCCTTTCTTCTCAACCCTCATCGTAGGGGATAAATTGTTGCACAATGCCATGATTGACTATGGAGCTAGCACTACAGTCACGCTAAAGTTGGTCACATATTATTTAAAGTTAGAGTATGAGTCCCTCGATAGGGGAATCATGCAGTTGGATTGAAAGAAGGTTTAGGCCATAGGCCTAATCAAAAGCCTTTGTCTGACTTTATACTCTTTCCCCAACATTACAATCACCCAAGAGGTGGTCGTAGTTGATATTTCACCTATCTTTGGGATGTGTTTACCCTGGTATTTCACTACCAAAATTGGAGGATACCTATCTCTTGATTGGTCCCATTTTATCCTAAGGACTAAACATGGTGCGCAGATGAAAATATTGTCAGAACCCATGCATGTCGAGCACATTACAAAAGATGTTGTAATGAGTTATGAGGCTATGCATATGTCCATCTCCAAGAATAAAATATATTGTGTGGAAATGTTAGAGGATGGGGAGGCTACTAATGATAGGAGTCTCGAATAAGAGGTCTTATTAAATCAATTCATAAAAAGTGATTCTTTTGGAAATTTCCATGCTATCGGCCTAGGAACCTATGCAATCTATGATGAGGACCAAGTCATCTCGTAGGTGACTAAAATCCAAGAGGCCCAACTTGAAAGAATTGGTGATGAACAAGGTCTATGGACACTACACTTTGATGGTGCAAGATGTAAAGTTGGCTCAAGAGCAGGTATTCACCTTGTATCCCCCATAAAAATGGAGAATCTTAAAGCTTTGTAGTTCCAATTTACCTACATGAACAATGAAGCTGAATATGAAGGCTTTGGTCCATTGATTGAGTCTAGCAGAGAAAATGGGGATTAAAAGGCTTAAATTTTTCAGAGATTTAGAGGTTGTATTCAATTAGGTTTGGAGCACCTCAACCACTAAAAATGTGCAAATGCGTTCCTACCACCATAGAGTATGGGACTTGATTTAAGGATTTGAAGCCTTCAACATCCAAGTGGTTTTGAGGTCACAAAATGTTGTGATGGATAGAATGGCTATGAACGACTCTTAGTTCGACTTGGTGACAAACCTTATGATTAACAAAAGTGTAGTATGGGTGATGGTAACACCTGTTATTTCTGATAATGAGTAGAACTAGCAAGTCTTCGAGAATGATGCTTAAATCACCACATTAATCCAACATTTTGGAAATTTTTTAGAACAAACACAACCCAAGGTTGAGGAAGCTTATGAAGGAAAACATATTCAGTAGGAGAGAAATAAGCTTTTGAAAGGGCTAATTACCCTAGAAAATATTTTTGATTGTAGTGATGCAAGGAATGACAAGCAGAGGTTCACTACAAATAAAGGAGATTATTCAGACCTCAATGTTGAAAGTGACCAAAAGTTGAAGGTGGGAAAGGATGTTCTGCAAAGAGACAAGGAAAGTCTGAGGTTTTTTTCCATTGAATATGACAGGGTCATAGTGTGGACCTATGATGATCTAAAGGGTTGCAACCCCACTATAATCCAACACACCAATAATCTGGTCAAAGGGGTGAAACTAATCCGACAAAAATAAAGGCCGATCAATCCAAAGGTGGAATCCCTTATGGTGCAAGATTTGAAAAGACATATAGAGTCTAGAATCATATATTTGATCAAGTACTCCACCTGGGTGTCTTATTTAGTCCCCATACATAAGAATAATGGAAAAATCTAGCTTTGCGTGGAATTTCATGACTTAAACAAAGCTTCTCTAAAGGATCAAGTAGAAGTAGAAACTGTGCTATCCTCATCCCTCAATGGAACAAATTCTACAAACTATGACAGGATGAAAGATGTTTTCTTTACTTGATGGCTTTTCCAATTACAATTAGGTGAATATTAAGGATGAAGATTAGCACAAAACAACGTTCACCACAAAGTGGGGGATGTTTTCCTATGCCAAAATTCCATTCGGCCTATCTAATGCAAGAGCCACCTTCCAATGCACAATAGATGTTACCTTTAAGGATTTGATCAATTTGATCATCCTCATTTATTTGGATGACCTAATGGAGTTTTCAAAATCTAAAGGTGATCATTTTTATCATCTAGAGAAGGTCTT
>VDFB02018659.1:0-11958 GCA_007258455.2 Sequoia sempervirens | reverse complement strand
ATGCCCACGGTGTTAAGTCCTCGGAACTGACCCTGATAAGCGATCAAGTACACGAGATACAAACACATGTGAAACTCATGAGCAACTAAGAAACCGGTAATCTGTGTGTGGAGAATGTCGCTGATGAAGGATGCCCAGTCATAATGTTCCTGCCCAGAAATGATGCGACCAATAATATAATACATCCAAGGCTGGAAAACATTTGCATGTGCTTGACCTGAGACACGATTCAGGAGTGTGATTAGAATCGCGTACTCATCTTTGTACTCACCACGACCCACATTGTTTGGCAATCTGTTCTTTGCTTGTTTTAACCATCTTTCTGCCATCTTCTTCTGACATTTGTCCACATTAGCATCAAATGCTTGTGCACACTGCTCCATAGAAACAACTAGGCTGTTCGGATGCTGAGGAATGCCAAAACTTCTCTCGATGTCCACAGGTTTGAGACTACAAATGACCCGTCCGTCGACTGACGCTATCTCACGAGTAGTCGGATTGTAATGCTTAATGCAAGCCATCACAAACTCAACACAATGAATGGACATAGGTATAGAAGCAGCCTCTAGTAAACCAGACTGCTCAATATTCTGAATGATTGAACTTCTGATCTTAACTGGGTCTAGCACTGCTTCTGGCAATACTTTGTGAAGGTCTGTCTCAACCACTCTGCGAAAATCATGAGTAAGGATGGTTTTGGTCCTGTATTCAAACTGAGTGAACTGCATTTTGAAAAATTAGCCTGTTGACTGTGAACTCGGCTGTGTTCTGACAAGATTTCTGGAATCTAAAAATAGCCTACTAGAGTTAAAAATAGCCTTTCGAAGAATTATTTTCAGCGAAAAATCCGAGATATGGGTTTTGTCCAGAAAAGGATTCTAAGACAACCCAGAAGGTCAGATTTGCGAAAATTCAACTTCTACTTGATCGTACAAAGATTTTCACTTGAGAAAATTAGCAATTCGAGAACGAATGTTTTGAAGCTAAAATTCGTGAAAAATCAAGCGCACAATTTCAACTCGAGGAAATTATATGGAACGCATCCGTGACATCGAGACTTGCCACCCGCCACCCTCGTGAACATGCACAATGTATTTTGTGAGAAACTGAGATTTAAAGGATGCAAAAGACGCGATGTCTTTCTCTGCGGAAAATCGCTTTCAAGATTTCTTTGAATAACTGATAATTGTGAACTTGAATCTGCAAAAAGATATGTTAGGAAAAATCGCCTCTGTGAATTGATGAAGATTTTGCCTCTGAACTGGAAGAATTCGCCTTGTTTGGAAAAACCACGAATTGCTCCTCTTGAAATTTGCGCCTTTTGAATGAATGAAATTCGAATTTTCCTTGAAGAAAATACGAATTTGTATTGAATTTGAGGTTTTGCCTTTGATTGTTAAATACGCCTTTGAAAATCAATTCGCCTTTGAAATCTCTGAAGGATTTGCGAATTGTTTTGGAAAATTGAATACGCCTTTGAGGAATTGCGAATTGTCTTTGAAGATGTGCGCCACTATCTCTTTCTGAAGAAATACGAATTTGCTTGAATTTACTTTGAACAATTAATAAAATTCGCTTTTCTCTTTGAAGATAATGAATTTGCCTTTAGAAAACCACGATTTCCACTTAAGATTAGATTTCTCTTAATGAAATCGAATTTTCTCTTTGAAAGCTTTGTGAAGAACAATGAAGATGGCGCCATGTATAAATAATAATAAATTCGCACTGAATTGTGACTGCAAGAATTCATAAACCCTAACCAGAATAGAAAACCTTCTGATTGGTTGCCTTTCAGTTCAACTGCCACTGACTGGAAGTTCAAATTTGAAAATAATAATAAAATACTTATTATCATGAAATGGCGCTAAAAATAGACATATTCTGAACTTCAGTTGACAAACTGGTTGAAGCTCTGAGATTCATCTTTTGACTTTACTGATTCCGAAAAGTCATCTCTTGAGCACATAGGCGTCCATTTGCTCAAGATACTTCATTTTTTACTAACTCCCTATTTAATAGCTGACAGCACTGTCACGACTGGCCAACTTTGACACTAATTTCCGGATGACCGGGTGATGCTGAGTCTGATCTGAGATAATCAACGGAAAGCCTACTGAACAAGGAAGAAATGTCTGCTGGGAGACACAACCTAAATCCATCGCTTTAACCTCTTTGAAAATTAGGCGCATCCGATTAAATTGTTTACGTTCTGGGACGTAGCTATTTCTAAATCGCCATTCGACAAGCCAAACGGGCCGCTGACGTAGCAATGGTGAACTCCCGCTGATATGCAGACGGCTTCACCGCATCGAGATATTCTCGCGATCCGGCGATCACATGGCGGAACTAAAAGTCGTGTTAAGGGCCTCAAAAGAAAAAGCGCCTCCCCGTCATGGTTGCACTTTTTGTCATTTGGCGAAAATCAAACGCCATCAAAATACCCTACTTGACGGGTTGATATTCGAGCTGGATGACCCGGACAGCATTATTCTGCTTTAACCCGGGACAAACCGTGAGGGGCTCTAAGAGAAGCTTCATCGCGGAGGTGACGAGTAAGAAAACGCTTAAGACCTCAAAACTCCGCAGCGTATTTTATTTATGTTTACCGCCTCCCGTGACTTGGCCATTTTGAACGCTCTCTTTACGCGCGATACAATTAAAGACCTCACACGCACCAGCGACTGCCAAATGCTGAAGGCTGACGGCTATGCTCGTTGGGAAGATAAATTGATTACGCTCAATAGTTGTGAAGACTTCGAACGCGAACGGGCTCATCTGACCAGCCTAAAGGCTAGGCGCCTTAAGACTATGAAAATACATTGAAAACCATTTGTTGGTCCGCCTGTAAAATTACGTGCTTGGTAGAATCTCTGCCACGACCACCAGGAACGTCGGATCGACAAGCTGAATGATGCGTTGCGGAGCTGAGCTAGAATACTACTGATGTTAGGAAGACTCTGTCTACAAATTCTGGCATCTGGAGGGTCCTATAAGCCAGCGCCCCTGGCTTGTACTTGTACTGGGCATAAACGGAGAAGCTCAGAAACATGAAAACTCCATTTTAAGCTGATCTTTGGATGACCGCCGCCTGAACTCTGAGAGTCGGATGACTGCACTTGATATCTCGTCGCATAAAGGCAATTAGTTGCAAACAAATTGATCGTAAGATCCCGCAAAGAAACCGCCGGTATTTCACCCCGCCGGGGCGATGTCGTTAGAGGGCGCCGCTTTTGCCTCGAAAAGGATGTGCCTCACCTCCTAAAAATTTAGGATTTTAACTTCCTGAGCAATCCTGGAGCTGTGGTTCTCGGAATGCTTCGCTGGATAGCTTGACGGATAGCCAGACTAGTTCTGAAGAGATTAACTGGATGTTTGAGCATTTTGACCAGAATCTTGACCTTCAACAAACTGGGCGCCCCTGAGCTATACTTGCGCTTTTGGGCTTTTCCTCTGAGAAATCTCCTTGATTTGATCTTTAAAAACTCTGTTTTGATCATTGAAATGACCGTCTGCAATATGAAATGTCGTCTGAGATGCTCCTCCATCGTGAAAATCTACATTTTGAGTCTCTGCTTCAGGTTTTGACCAATATAACTGACTTTGACTGACAAACTATTGACAAAAACTCCATGCTTGACATTGCCCAAAACTGTGTTTTACAACAAATTAGCAAGGTTTAGACTTTTAAATGCAAAATGCCTTGATGAAGCAAAAAATTTGGTTTGGGTACAACAACATAAACATGGTTATGCAATGAAAAGTTTCAGAACAGACTCAGAAGGAGAGGAGTCCGAAGCAAAAGCTCGCTAATAGCAAGAACTCCACGACAAAAACAAATCAGCGACCGTTCCAACTTCTTCGTGAAGAGGTCCTAGGATCAAGTTCACTGTTGGTAAGAAAGATACCCAGGCCATCCAAGAGACAGAAATCACAGAATCTCATCCATCTCGCTCCAAGGGTAAAAAGCCTATTCTGGAGGAGATAGATTCCGATGAAGAAGAAACTTCAAGCGACCAATCCGCTAAAGATGAAGATTCAGCAGAAGTAGACTCCGATGCCGAAAAGGTTTCTGAAAGCGGGCAAGAGTTTGATGAAGATTCTGAAGAAGGATCTGAAGGTGACTTTGAAGGTGAGCCAGAATCGGAGAGACGAGAGGGTGATCAACAGGAACCCGAGCATGATCAAGAAATAACTACTTCTCCTGAGAATGTAGTTGAAGAAATTCCCAGAACATCATCGCCTGTGACTTCAAACGTTCCTCATACCCCTCCAGATTCAAGAACTCCTCCACCTCCTGTTCCCTCGTCACCTATCCATACCACATGCATTCCTGCAGCCGAGATATCCCCTATCCCTGCAGCATCAACCCAGCTTGATACTCCTTCGGTGACAAGCATTCATACGGTTGATATACTGTCAAGCCCTCCATCGTCCATTCCTAGCTTGTCTTCGCCAACGCATGATATCACTTCTGAAAATGAATTCAATAGTTTCATGAATGAGTCAATGCGTGATCAGCTCAATGTGTCAACTACAAGAGCAATGATGACAAATACTTCTCCAATTGTCACGATACCAATGGTAAGTTCAGATGTGACAATAACTTCAGAAGTGGCAATGGCGACCGAATTGATAGTAGATCCAGAAGTTCACACTTCTTTTCTTCCTCCTTGGCTAATATCTCAAGTGTCGAAGCGCAAAAAGCAAATGATTTCTCCAGAGGAGCTCGACTTCGAAGAGATAGTTCTTCCAAAAGTCAAAGGGAAGAAAAAGGCAAAGGTATACTCAAGGTCAATGTTGATAAGTTCCGCCACAAGTATGCTGGAAACCGCATACCAATCAAGAAGGTGATGTCAATATGGAGGACTACATGTTAGGCCAAAGGTCCAGCCTTGGCAAGGTTACCAACGAAGTGCAAAAGCCGGCGCGCTAAGTCACTTTGGATATCTTGGCAGAAGGCTGATAGTGAGCAAGCTCAGAATATGTACAGAGGGGCGTAGAGCATTATGCCATCATAGCAGAGACTTGCCGGTTCTCCAAGTAATGCACAACCACTGACAGTGGTAAATATTGAAGACCCAGCTGTCAAGAAAGCTGAGAAATTCGCCTCCAAAGGCAGGGTGTTATATGATTTTGTTGAAAAGATCATCGAACATGGATCTCAGATAATTTTGGCCGTGGATGAGAAAACTACCATGTTGGCCAAGCTCACCACAGAGCTTGATAAAGAAAAGAGCATACTTTCCCAGGAGCGCAGAGACATGGAAAAATGCCTGTTGTCATGGTCGGAAATGAAACAGGTAAAGCTCAGCAAATTGGTGGAGGTTGGGGTAATTCCTGACAAAGAAAAGTTTGTAGAGGTAAGAGAATCACTAAAACACAGGATTCAAGTGGTTCAATCTCTCACAGAAGATCTTCACCAAATACAGGAAGATGTCGACGGGCATCGCAACATTCTTGACAAAAGTATTAGAGAGTTGCCTGGTCAACTTCTTGAGGAAAATCGTATCTTCGTGCCGGCCACAGAAATATCCCTGATCTTCAAGGAAGCCATCATGAATTTGATTGACAGTTTAGACTTCTCAGAAGCTTCGCTGAACATCATTTGTGATACAAGGCTTACATTGGACAACCTGAAGACGCATCTTGACAGGTGCAAGAAGGTTCACTCATCTGCCATGAGATTGATCACGAGAATTCACACCATTGTGGATTACACCGTTGGTCCAGATGAGAAGTTTGTGCAGGAGACTAGGAGGAAATTTGAAGACTTCCGCGCCCAATGCAAAGAAACGTGAAGCAGCCCCCTATTCTCTAGTGTTAGACATTTCCGGTGCATCCCATTATGCATCTTGTAAATATTTCTACATTTTCAATGTCATTTTAAAATAATTATTAATTCAAGTCCAAAGATGTAATATTTTCAAACAAATTACACTTTGACTTTACCGTGCTAGGTGAGATCTCCTAAAATCGCCACCTAACTTTCCCCTCGATTTTCTCTAATCTCTTTCCTTTTCTTTGCTCATCCCTCTTCTATAATGTGAGGGATTACTAATATTATCTTTAGTGTTTTGCAAACGGCTCCTTTGAAGCTAAATTTCGTAAACTTTATGCTCATGCTTTGTGAATGATTCATTAATAAAGAAAAGGATTGCAAGCCAAACTTCTATGCTGATCCGATACTTTCTTGTGAGTTGATCTTATTTGGTAGTGATTTAGTTTGGAAGAAACTTGAAGCACTAAGTAGTTTATGTAAACTTTGTGTTACATCTATTATTTAGATTGCATTGTTATTTCTGTTTATCATTTGGTTGAATGATCTACAAGACTTTGTGCTTGTAATCATTCATGCTCTTGCATGTTCTGGTTGAGTGATCTACAAGACTTTGTGCTTGTAATTATTCATTACTCTTGGATACTCTTGTCGAAGGATCTACAAGACTTTGTGCTTGTAATCGTTCGTGCTATTTGACACTTTTGTTGGATGATCTACAAGACTTTGTGCTTGTAATCGTTCATGCTGTTCGAGGAATTGTTGCGTCTAAGAAGACTTTGTGCTTCTAACGTAGCAAATGGTACATCTGCACAGATCCAACATTGAAAAAGCTACGGAACGACTTTGTGCCTTCGTGAGCTTTCCCTTTTTACTTTATTTGTTTATTATTAATCACTTCTGGTATCTCTACGCTTCGCTTTGACAAGATAGAGGTATTGGTATTACTACTAGTTGTTTGTTTAAAGTTGTTAAGAATTGTAAACTTCCAACAGTGAAGCATTGTAAACATCTCTGAAAAAAGAGAGAAGGATGAATGTAACACACCCCCCCCACTTCGTAAGTTTTGTGTACATTTTGTAATTACTTGTTTGATTTACTATCGCTTCTGTTAGCAGTAAGAAGGGCGCCTCCCCTTTCTGAGAGGAGAGATTCACATCTCACATAGCTGTGGCTGAAGTCCAAGTTGTGTAATCTATCGAAAAGCTGATTACATAATTTTCACCCAACAATACACTTGATCATTTGGGTATTCCATTAGCTCAGTCAGGAGAGTTTCACCTCGATTCATAGTTCCACGGGGACGCGTCCCCACCAAAAAATGAGACGTCTCGGAGACAGGGACGTTTCTGAGATGCGGGGATTTCAAGGAAATGTCCCCCCATCGTCTCCCTATCCCTCCGCCGTCTCCTAGACGTTTCCTTCAAAAAGAGACTTCGTCGCGTCTCATAGTCTTCTAGGCGTCTGCACTTGGAGTCTTCTAGGCATCTCCAAGACTCCAAGTTTCCCACGTCCCCTATTAAAATAATGATTTTTAAAAAAAAAAATTAAAAACAAGATTTACATAGTTAAATTTAAAGTTTAATATAAATATAATATATTATATTATTAAATTTTTAAGACTTCCTTTAGTTTAGATGAGTTTGAGCATTTGGGGTCCCTGTCCGATAGTTCCAGTGATGAGGAGATTGGCATGGAGCTTGGAGTTGGAGATGATTAGATCATTAGAGGCATCAGGCCATTAGCTATTTAGTATCTTGTTTTTGAAGTTTGAAGTTTGAACACTGTTGTGTTGATAACTTGATACTTGATTGTAATTATGAATCATGACTATGAAATTCTGAAATTCAAATTATGAAATAGCTAGTTCTCGTTCCAATCACAATGTCTATTAAGTTACAAGTATATTTTCATTGTTTCAATGTTCACTAGTTCAATGAAATCATTACAATGTGTTTAAACTCTAAAATTTACTTATTCCTTAGGCTTTTACAGTTATACATCTTTTTATAACTAATTTTTCAAGTACTATATGTATTTCAGCACACCGCTCCCCCATCGCCCCCCCGTTGCCGTCCCCTCGCCGCCCCCAAACTTAGGCCCCGCGCCCCCGAAACCCGTCCCCTACCATCCCCCCGTCCCCGTCCCCGAAACTCCGTGGAACTATGCCTCGATTGCATCTTGAGGTGTGCTCATCAGTTTGATTTCAGCCCACATGTTCAGGATTTGATGATGACTTTGATGACACAGAGCGGTGGGTGGAATAAGGAGTGTTCTAGTCAATTTTGGTATGACTTACTTCCGACTTCAGATGGTGATTCCGAGTTTGGCAGGTCTTCTACTTTGTTCTCTCATGATAATTTGATTCAGGACTTGGAGACTTGCTGCATTTTAGAGTTTGGGATTGAGTTAATTCAGCAGGATGTGATAGTGCTACAGGAGTTGTTTGGTGATGTTTGGGACATTGCACAGATCTTTCCTTGGCATCCAGGTGGAGGGAGTTGTTCTTTGTTGGTGAGATTGCTTGGGGACAAGCAATTTCAGTAGGGGCGGATTGTAATGTCACCATTTTGGAGGTAGTGTAATTTAATTAAATTAATTAATTAAGTTGTCCAAAATAATAATATTTCATGAGGATGACTAATTGATTATTTTAATTAAATTAAAAAGTGGTATTAAGTTAATTATTTATAAAGTTATCAAATAAATAAATATTAAAAGGTAACTTTATATTTAATTAATTTAATAAAGTGACTTAAATAAAATAATATATCATAAAGTCACTTAATAAAAATAAAATAATATTCTGGAAGCTTCTAGATTGTTGGCCGACCTCTTGCTGAAAAAGAATAAATAGGTGAGGCTAGCCATTGTTTCTTCATCCAAGAATTGTTGTTTGAATTGATGACTTTTGGTGGTGTTGATGTGATTTTTGTGACCACACCAATCAGCAGAACAAAGTTGTCTGAAGGCTACTCCATTATCTCTTGATCAAAGTATTCCGTGCGCTAAGATTGCGAGAAAGTTTGCACGTTCAACTCCAAGGTTCCGAAATACTTGGAATACCCTTAGTTGGTTTGATGTGAATTGCTGTTTTCACGAGGGGACTTACACAATTGTTCAGGATACTTGCAGTTAACAGTAAATGGATGATTGGAAGGGATTTGTGCAATGCGGATGATTTAGCAATAAGTACGTTTTCCTAAAACTAACCAAATATGAACGGAAAGTAAATGAGTGTAAGGATGAGAAGATTCTGTTGGCGTAACAACTAACACCTCTGGAGTACAAGTTGTTATGAACAGCCTATGCACACTACGCAATGAGTGCTCTTCGAATTATTGAGGGGAAGCTCCCTCGATGTTCTTTGACAAATATGCTTTGTAAAGAAAAATAAGCTAAAACTACTTCCTGTCTTTTTGTTTCAGCTGCTAGAGGCACAAGACTTTCTTGAAAGAACTTCTACGTTGCAGCTGAGTTTTCTCTGGTTTTGCAAATCAACTAAACTACAACTTATATCTATCCAATCTCCTCAGGAAAACAGAGCAATAGGAAACGGAGCAAGGTTTGACTATCTGACGATAAGTGGGTTTAGACTCTCTACTTGAGGGCAAGGTGGCACAACTATCATCTCAATCTA
Organism: Sequoia sempervirens; assembly: GCA_007258455.2. Taxonomy (NCBI): domain Eukaryota; kingdom Viridiplantae; phylum Streptophyta; class Pinopsida; order Cupressales; family Cupressaceae; genus Sequoia; species Sequoia sempervirens. The sequence continues at coordinate 2,542 of VDFB02018659.1, read as the reverse complement.
AACCAACTTATTGGGCACAACAGATTTAAGCATTCACTAAGACGATCTTATGGAACCCTGTGTGGCATAACACTCGACCGAAACAGCAAAGTCTTCACGAAACAGCCTTTATCTTTATAATCCCACGAAACCCTATGTGGCATAACCTTTGATTATATCGATGAAGATTCACAAAACAGATTTATCGCTGCAACTTCTCGGAACCCTGTGTGGCATAACGATCGATCACAATGATAAATAAACACAAAACAGCCTTATCACTTCAATCTCTTGGAACCCTATGTGGCATAGAAATTGACTTCAATGATAAAGATGCTTAAACAGATATACCTAAACTATGGAAGAATTCAACATCACAATCTTTTGGAACCCTATGTGGCATAACAATCAATTGCAATAGTGAAGACACATGAACAAATACGAAAAAGAGCAATATTGAGGGCAAGGTAGGCACAGCATATATTCCTCTCTCAAGCAAAAGTTATTTACAAATGAGCGTAAGCTCTTATTTATATACATCAAGGTCTAGGGAACCCTAAAATCACCTTGTGTTATCTATAGTTCCTGCAATGCATGCAAGCAATACGCCAAACCCTAATTAAGCAAACTATACAGTTAACTGGGCAACTACCCTCAGTTTAACTGAAACATCTAATCTAAAAATGGACATCTGTGCGAGCATGCACGTCCTTATTAAAACAAGTTAACTGGAAGACTATCATCAGTTAACGAAAAACCTTAAATACAACTCCAAGTGAACAAGGCGATTCTCAGAATAGGTATGCATGTGATGACAACCCCGAGTTAACTGAAAAGGGTAACATCCAGTTTAACTCGTGTGTGTGAAGTCTATTCTGAGAAGTGGGAACTGAAGTTCACTATGTGTGATCTCGAGCAATCAACCCCTCAATGAGATTGTTGACTGTGTCACTGTCCGGAGCGATGAGACTCTGACGAAGAATGCTATGTCGATGCAGCATGTCCTCACCAGCTGTGATCTGAGACTGAAGTTCCCTTCTGCTCCTCGTTGCTTCATCGAAAAGTGTTGACATGACTGTAAGCTGAGTAACCTTACAGCCAATTGTCTCCCCACTGAAAATGGTATGAATGAGTGCCTGGAGTTCCGAATTTAACATCCGAAGCCCATAGGCACCACCTCAACTGATAACCACATCTGCAGTTTGTGATACAAAGAGTCTTCACAAACCGGAGTGCACTAGTGACGTTTTTCTACTCACCTAACCTCGATGCTAAACTCCGTTTCTATCTTTGCTCAAAACCAATCAGGTTCTTCCAAGAGTAGATAGCCTCTCTGGCCTCGCGATCCGTGGTCAGTACGTAGCTTCAAACTCGTGAGCAATCAAAATTTCATCCCCGGCTCTTGTTAATAGCCATATCCCGCTCTCATCCTCGGGCACTTAATACGAGATTCTCGTGTACTGTACCGCGAACCGATATAACCTCGAGCATGGTACGCCTCTATAACGTAAATCTTCCTCCCATTCCTCCACACGCTTGCCATATGCAACTAAATGATTGAGCTGACTTTGCTCTGCTGGTGGCTCAAGCATCGGTGGGAGTATGTTAATGGCTTCTGGTCTGTGCACAAGACTAGAAATATACTGACGAAGCTGTCTGATTTCAGCCTTGAGGGCTGCTTTATCCTCTCCGTCCTTTAGTATTCTGTCCTTGGCACTATCTGTAGCAACTTGAAGAAGATCAACCTGAGTCTGTCGTGTGCTGCGACCAAGGTTGACTGTGATAACTTCAAAATCCTGCGACTCTAAATCAGCTGCTTCTTCCGCGAGGTACGCCAGCCTCGGATAACAACTTCCATGTCGTTTCTCTCTACGTGAAACTATGTTCTTAACTCTTATCCGGGCGATCTTGATAAATGTCATCGAAATCTAATGATTGAGAACATAGATGGTTGCCTCCTCTTCCTTCCTGGTAGCCTTAGCCCCGATCCAAGATGAATCTCTGCTAATGCTACTAGAAGGGTCTGCACTAGCGACAGGAGGTACTGATGAGAGTGAGTGTGTAGAAGACCCACTACGAGGTGGAGAGTCCAAGTCCAATTCAATGTGAATTGGGACTGGTGACGACTCTGAAACTAATGTAGGAGCTTGAGGCTGAACCTCAGGTACTGGCGGGCTCTGAGCTGATCTCTGAACTGGCTCTGTGATAAGCGGCTGTCTGTCAGGCTCTGAATGTGAAACAGTGGCAAGCGCCTTGCCCTTTGAATTATTTGGCGCTTGTACTTTCTTAGGAGGGTTACTCCTCTTCTTCTTGTTAGGTTTTGACGAAGAAGGTAGCGTAGGATTCACCACTACTGGCGGCTCTGCTCTAGGCATGCTTACTCTTCTTGTCTTCTTGCTGTCGAGGTAAAGTATACTGTTCTGGATGACTCTACTAGACCTCTCCTTGACCGTTGCATATTCTTTGGCGTACCAATCAACTACTGGCAACGGTTGTGTGTCTAATTCCTCGTTTCTTCCTCAAAACCGCAGGAAGAACCTCTCCCCTCATCATCTCACCGATA
>VDFB02018658.1:0-22674 GCA_007258455.2 Sequoia sempervirens | reverse complement strand
ATCATAAAATTAATGAAATTGAACATGTATTTTACAACAACAAGATATTCATTGCTTATTAATTTTTACATACCAGGGTTTACATTTTTCAAAGACCTTTGACTTATTTTAATATTACCAGGTAACACTGAATCGCTACAAAATTTTCTATAAAATTCAGTTTGTGTTGTATCTAATAGGTGTTTTGGGTGAGGATCGCGAACTTTGGACCCCACCCTTAATTTTAAAACATCTCTAGAATTAGATGAAACCCTAGTATTATCATGCAAAAAATTTTCGATCAAAGATTTAATTTCAACACTCAATTTTATATCAGACCTTGGTAGTCGTCCACTGAAACTCCAACATTGATTGATAGGATTATTTTATATACTTTCTCTTCTTTTTGTTGCTCTTAGTAATGTTTTAGGATGCATTTTTAAATATTCACTAATATTGCTTACCATTCTTTTATTCAAAGTTGTTTTATTGACTATAGCAGTAGTTATAGCTCTTCTTGCTACGTTTTTATCTTTAGATCGACTATTTTTTCCAATAGATTGAATGGCACTAGCAACAGTAGACATAGCATATTTTAATGATTGATCTTTTCTTTTGGTTTAACATAAAGCCTAACCTTTTCATTACTTTCCTCATTTTGCATTCTCATCAATTGCATCATTAGTTGACATTGAAATGCAATATTTCTCTGAATAAAAAGAATTGATTAGCCTGTTCTATTCACATGTGTTCTTATTTTCCTCAAGAAATTTGATCCCGAGGAAGATTATAAAACACCACTTCCAATTTAAGAAAAGAGTATTTTCATTAAATTCAACATCAAATTCTAAATTTTTCATCTTCATTTTTCATCAACAAAATAGTTTTCATTTTTCATTTTTCATTTTCACATCAACAAAGCGGTTTTCATTTTTTCATTTTCATCTTCATTTTTCATTAACAAAAGCGGTTCTCCATTTTCATTTTCATCAACAAAAGCGGTTTTCATTTTCATTTTTTCCATTTTTCATCAAAAATATAGGTTTGTTTTTCATTTTCAAAGAAAATGATCATTTTGATTTTCATTTGTAACAAAAGATTTTTCTTTTTTGTTTTCAACAAATTCTATAAAAGTTTCATTTCTTTGAATATAGTCAAAGTCAACATCATTATATCCAGCTTCTTGTAAATCTTCTACAAACAAATTTACCATGTCACTAACATGTGGATTTGAAGACGTACCTGGATTTGTGTATATTGAAACATTCTCCATAGCATTCAAAGAGGGATTTGAAGACATAGTAGGACTTGTTTGTATAATCATATTCTTCTCCAAATTGACCCCTTGCAAATTAGCTTCATCTACAACTATGGTATCTTCCACCATCTTTGTGGTTGTTGGTGGTTTGCTCCACCACATCGTTCATTGATTTTGCATTTCTCATTCTTACTTTCGCTGTCTTTGTCTCTCTTTTTCTTTGTTGCTTCAACTTCTTGAGGAGTCAGTGTCTTTCTTCTCTTATTAAATTTATACTCCCATAGTATAGAAATTCTCAAGCACAAATGAATGTTAATAGTGCAGAAATACTTCAAAATGTGAATCCAAATTGGAAGTTGTGAATACTGTTAAGCCAAAATTCTTCCTCTTGTGTTCCTCAAAACAAATAGAAAACTACCACAATTCCACTTTAAAATTTGTTTTCTTTATGCTTCCTTTGAAAAATTCAATCCATATTGCAAATTTCACTTCAAAAATGGTGTAGATGATGCTCCCTTTGATAGAATCAACAAAAAATCAAATTGACCACCTGTAAATACAATAACTTATGAAAAATAATTGATTTTCAGTACTCTCGACCGTACATATCAAGTTGCAAAGTTGCAGAGTTGACAGTAATTGTCAACAGTGTTTTTAAATAATATAAAATGGGATCCTGTCTATAAAACGCGATCCCGTTTATAATAAAACGGGATCCCAATTACCAAACGAGATCTCGTTTACTAATAAACGGGATCCCGCTCCATTATCGGGATCCCGTTTACTAAAATCAAGTCTATGAGCCATTGTAAAGGTAACGGGATCCCGTTACCTTTACAACGGTCAAAATCGAAACGAGATCCCGATTATAACACGGGATCCTGTTTATTAGTAAACGGGATCCCGTGTTATAATCGGGATCCCATTTTTTGAAATTTGAATTTGGTTTTGCATCATGGGAGGGTTTTTGCCAAGGTTTTCGGTTCGAGAAAAGATTTGGAAGTCCGAACCTAAGCCTTCAACCTGGTTTGACCTGCAAATTGAAGGCCCTAACAATGTCAAAGCAAAATATCAACTTTGGACATATGGCTGACGACCTTTTTTCAAAAATTTTCTGACAAAATGAAAACCCATTTTAGATCAAACAATGCAGATTCTAAATATATAATTTTTTTTGCAATTGAATTATTATTTGTATTTTTCAATTAATTTATAATAAAATTGGTGCATAAACTTTAAATATCATAGTTTTTTACTATTTGAATAACTTTTGATCAACATAACATTTTGACAAACGGATTGCACGAGAGAAAACTTCAGACAATTCTTTTCAATTTAAAAAAAAAATTAAAAAATGATAAGTTTAGGTCATCTTATGCATGTCGTACATGACGATTTTTCAAAACAACAAATTTGCCTAATAAAAAATTAACAAAAAAAAAATATTCAATAAAAAATTACCAAAAAATATCAAGAGCAAGGTTCATGAGTCATAAAACTTTCCCAAAAGGATTTAGAAAAATACGATAATTTAAGTCAAAATATGGATGTCGTACACATGCATGGTATGGTACAAAAAATGACTTTAAATAGTGGTTTTTGAAATGCCTATTGAAACTCAATTTGAACAATCAGGGTATTGAAATAAATTACATATTTGGAAACTAGACTCCAAGCACTACATTTTATGATTAGTGACTTTTTTAAAGATTTCATCTCTAAGTGCTTCAAATTTTAAGGTCAAATGTGTCAAATACTAAAAATCAGGGAAAACACTTCCACTTTTTGGCCAAAAAGTGGACTCAACTTCTTGCACACACCCACATAGTAAGAGAACATTCTGACACATGGAATACATGGCATACAAGCTACTCACACATGAAAATCACATGCCACACCCATCACTCATAAGAGGAATCAATGAAATACAAGCCATTAAAATAATATTCCAGTCACTCATAAGAGGAATTAAATGAGATAGAAGTCATTCCACAAGACATGAACATAGTATTCAAACCCAACACCAAAAGAGGAAGGAACATACATCTTTCGAGTGCTACTCAAAATAGGATCTAGATGCTAGAGTGCAAGCATAGGGAGAGTCATAACGTGTGCCCAAAGGAATGGAGTCAAAGAAAATTGGAATCATTTCATACAAAAATAATTCACAACTACACAAGTCCCATGCTCCACGAATGGGAATGTCTTCCCAACCATCCTTAGCCTATGAGAGCACTAAAGGCATGTTGGGGTATCCAATAACCATAAATGACTTCCATGACTCACTCTAGTACCTAGTATTAGGGTTCATCTCATTCCATATGAACAAGGAAATATAGCCAAAGCAATAGTGAAACTCACAACGGAATTCACATCCGAAAACACAAGGCATTCACACCTCTTGTGACACTATTCACATTTTTACACTAAAATGGTAAATCAAAAATTTAAACAAGAAAATAGATCCGAAACAATCCCATTCAAATAATTAATATAAATTTTCTAGTATTCACTATTATAATATGCAATAATATTCTCAAAATTTCACTTTTAAACAAAGTCCAAATTTTTACACATAACCAGGTTCCACCATTGATGAAGTTTGAAAAAGCTTAAAATTTCAAAGTTCGAAAATTTAAAATGTAAGAATACCCTTTTGATCTAAATGTTCCCATAAACACACAATTTATCTTAAACCAAATCCAATTTTCACAAATAACCAGGTTTCATCATTGATAGAGCTTGAAAAAGTTTGAAATTTCAATATTCAAAAATCAAAATTGTAAGAATCTCCTTTTGGTCTAAATGTGCCCAAAAACACTCTTTTAACATAAAAACAACAATTTATTCATCCAATTAAAAATTTGGCATGATAAACCCATATTTGGGGAAATTCACAAAAAAATCACAAAATAAATTATACTCCATCAATTTGATCCAAATAAAATTCACAGAATGATTCTAACATACTACCAATAAATCTAGAATCATTAAAAACTTTTAAAGTCAAGTAAATATAAATAAATGATAAAATACCTTCATTCCCAAGCAAGAAATTCATGTGAGAAGAAGTTTGCATACAAGTCACGAAAGCACACGAAATCGTAACCATCATTTCCTTTCCTCATTTCTATCCAAATGCAACTGATCCCATTAAATTTCATGCCTAATTGCTCCCACAATGAACAAATAAATTTTTCTATGCTACAACAAAAAATGAATTCTCTTTTTCCTTTTTAAACTCCTTTTTCCCTTTCACTTTTTGAAAAGCCGTATTAGGAATTATCTTTTAATATATACTATTTTATATCATTTCCTCTAATTTTTCCAATTTATAATTTAAACATTCAATTTAAAGTATAAATTAGCATTCAACATTAAAATCCTAATTTAGGTCTTTATATGCATGTAACTTAAAATTAAATAATAAAACAATGCTTATAAATCAATAAATGGATCTAGTCACACAAATTATGCTATTACGATAAAAAAATACACATAAGACCAATTATCCCTTTCAAATATTAAATTCCCCCTTTTAATCATAAAATGCATTTCCTATATTAAAATTTATGGAAAAAGGAAATTTAACTCAAAAGCTTAGACACTCTTCACAGGTTGACCACATAAGGGATTAAGTTTTTTTTTAATGTGACTAATCATGGTATCTAAGGTTTGCACTAATTAATCAAAGATAGATCATACCCAACTGGGTACGGCGATAAGGGTTTAGGTCAAGGGTTGGCCAATGTGCTATCTCCTGCTAACCACTGTCAGGGAAGGTACACTTAGACCTGTGAAGCCAGGTGGAGTCAATACCTAGTACCTGTAACATACACATTGCATATACATATATACATAGATGAAGCACATACTACATGCTAACTGTAGTTAACTACAATATATATCAATTAATTGCATCATCATAGCTAATCATGAAAACCTTTCACTTAATAAACAATATCTAACCTCATTATGATAACATTTAACATTCAAAATATCAAATCAAAATCAAAATGCTATCTTACCAACCTACGTTTAATAGAGAGGTGTTACATCCTCGCTCCCTAAGATTTGACTTACTCCTAGAAGTCATGTAAAATCAATATGCAACCATGTAACACATTAGTACTAAAAATCCATTAATCATCATTAAAAGAATTGTACTTCATCCCAAAGATGATAAATATAATATACATCATTCATCACTGAATGGAATAGACAAGACATCCATATAACATTCACCCTTCTAAGAATCATTATCAATATATTGACATATGCTTTACTCATAAGGTCTCAACATGAAACAAAATAGCATGGTTAATTTTTCTAACATCACATGTGTCACAATTCTCAAAATAAGCATTTATTTTAACATACATATTCATCCAAGGATAGGTTAAGATACACATAAATTCCACTAAAAAAAGGGTAAAGAAGATGAATAAGCACTCAATTCTTTCCAAAACACCATAATTTCCAACAATATATTTTTCCACACACTTCCAATCTCACACATGAGAACATATTTGGCTTCATTTTCAACCAAAAAATAATAATTTACACTTTCTAAAGCACAATAAGCCAACTTTTGAACTTTTCACGTGAAACCATATCCAAGATGAAACGTGCATTTATACATACATACATACATATTTACATCACTGTGAATCACATCACAAGGCAACACAAGGTTCCATATGGACACCGGTAAGCAGCATACCAATCCATGATACATAAACCATGAGCCAAGAGCCAATATCCATCTCACATAATCCATACCTCACACTTAGTAGTTTGATGGTGTTAGGCCACACACGCACGGTGAGACCATCCAAACAAGACCACAATGACCTATCTCTTGTTGAATAAGGTGGTTAGCCTCCAAGAGATAGTCATCACACATAGGTGGGTAGTGGGTCCTAGCTATGTAATAGCCTCACATACCCCCATCCTCAAGGTTTCTTGCATCTACTTCCTCATATACACTTAACCGAGTCTAGATCTCCTGTTCTCAATGAGGAATCACATTACAACACAACCAACATTTGAAAACAACAAATAGAAAATTAGTTTAGCCACCAAAGATCATAAATAATTATCAAATAAAGATTCAATTGCAACAATAAAGCAAGAAATGTGCACAATTTCAATACTAAATCAAATGTAACTATGAGGGATACATGCAAATAAGATCACAAGGTGTGGCTAAACCATTACAAACAAGATAAATAAAAAAAATTCTATTCCTCAAAGTCAAAATAAAAGTCATTAATAATCAAAAGAAGATTCACAATCTCTAAAATGGCATAATACATAACTATGTGACTAAACTAGCCACCAAATGAGGAAGGAGGGAACAATGTATGACTATCTCAATAGCCCCTCATGTGGGGTGGAATGAGTGCACCAACCACATGGATGAGGTGTACTTAGCTAGACCTCGCACCGCGTTGTCACGCGGAATGGACTCTCCAAGTAGCCCACGCACTACTTGGCTATCTACATTGAATGTGCACCTCAACCACATCCCATGTTGTGTCTCAATACAGAATGGTCATACACTAGTAGAGAAGGCATGTACTGGTTGTATGCTACAAGTTTCCGTTAGGATTTTTTTATCAACCCAACCAGGAATTGGATTTTCCGGTGTCGAGGGTCTCGCAACCGGTGGGGAGGTAACTGGGTTTTTTTTTGGTGACATGGACCTTGGTAATTACGTGGGTTGGTGGTGGTGGAGAATGGTGTCTTGGATATGGGGAAGGTGAATGGTAAGCATTTGTTGGCGTGAGCGCCAATGTATCTTTTCATTGCATAATGGTGGATGAAGTAAATGCAATATTGAATGTTGACATGTGGGAGAGTATACTTTTATGAAGTTGTCTTATCAGAAGAGCCATTGTGGTGTTGGTTTGATAGTAGGCTATTGTTAAATTCATGATGTTCAGCTCCATTTTTTATCAGGTTGGAGAGTTTTAAAACTATTGAGCTGCAAAATGAGTAAGTTGTTTTGCATGGGTATTTTAGATAAATGATCAATTTATTGTTTGTCTTTCGTTCTTTGATTATTATTCATTTTGATAGCAGGTTTTAGGGTTTGAACACTAATGTGTTGTGTAATGTGTAGGGAAGTATATTGATTAAGTCGCATTGTTGAAAGAGCCATTGTGGTGTTGAGTTGATAGCAGACTATTGTAAAAATCATCACCTACGGATCCCTAGTTTGTTTCGTAGAAGACTACTATAAAAATCGTTAGCTTTAATTGATTTTTGTGCTAGATGGGAGGGTTTTAAAACTATCGTTCCCCATAATCTGTAAGTTTTTTTACATGGGCGTTTTGTATAGACTATTTCTTAATTGTTTATGTTAAAATTGTTGTTGTCCAAAATTTGTAAGATGTTCTACATGGATGTTTGGTGTTATCGTTTTATGTGGATGGAGAAATTGCAGTTGAATCTCTTTTTGTTTCATCAATAAATATGGTAAGCGTTTGTAACTTTTTTGTTCCTGGTTTATTGTTTGTAGTTATCTGTATGCATTTTTGGCCTTATACTCATTACTATAGGAGCAATAGTAGTTAAATCTAGGTTCTTCCGTCAAAATGGTTAGGGTTGGTAATTTTATTTCCCAATTGTAGAATAAGATAGGATTCATTGTATATATATGGATATGCAGAGGGTTTTTTATTTGTTTGAAGTTTTTGATGGGATTTTCATCAGTTGAGCCTTAAATAGGATTTGTTGTGTAATAGGTGTTTCACAATTTCTCTATTTCTCTATAATATTAAATTCCATCCAAAGTAGCTCATATTTTCTACGTAATGTGTGAGGAAGTATATTGATTAAGTTGCATTTTCAAAAGAACCATTGTGTTGTTGGTTTCATAGTGGACTATTGTAAAAAATAATACTATTAATTTATAGCAGAGTATTGTAAAAATCGTCGGCCTCTGCTCCATTTTATGGCAGATTGGAGGGTTTTAAAAATGTGGTGCTACAAAATTTGTAGGTTGTTTTACTTGGGTGTTTTGTATAAATTGTTTATTTATTGTTTATGTTAAAACTATTTTTCTCTAGAATCTGTAAGTCATTTTCCATGGATGTCTGTCGTTATGGTTTTGTATAGATGGAGAAATTGAAAATATATAGATATGCAAAGTGTTTGTTATTTTTTTGAAGTTTCTGATGGGATTTCCATCAATCGAGTCATGAATAGGATTTATTGTGTAGTAGCTCTTTTACAATTTCTAGTAGAAGAAAGAATATTTAACTTCAATTTATGCACCTACAAAGAGCGATAATCTCTTTGAATTCTCCAAAATGGGTTTAACCTGAGAGATATAAACATATAAAAAGACATTAACAATAAATTAATCATCTATGCAAAACACCCATGTAGAAAAGAGTATAACCTCACAAACCTGATTGAAAATTCGAGTTGCATCACATCACACTAAATATTATAGAGAAATAGAGAAATTGCAAAAGAGGTATTAGAATTTAACACTAATGTAGCTTGGAGTCTCGATTAAGTTTATATATATGTGTGTGTGTTTGTGTGTACATATGTATATATATGTGTCAATATGTATATATATATGTGTAAATGGGTATATATACATGTATGTATGTATATATAATCATGTATATAGATATGTATATATGCATAAATATATGTATGTGTGTTTGACTAATAACTCTATTACAATTCCCCCATTTCTGTATAATATGAAATGCTAAATAATGCATCTCTTTTTATATAGAAACATATAACCAAAAGAAATTAACAATAAAATAATCATTTATGCAAAACACCCGAGTATAAAAGAGTATAAACCCACAAACTTCATTGAAAATGAAAAACATGGGAGCTCAATAGTTGTGCAATTGTATATATACAAACATAAGAATAAATTATATAGTCGCTCACAATCTATACCATTGTCTTTGTAAGCATTTGAAGTTAGCTCAATTAGAAAGATAGCAAGGGACTAATTGTACAAAATGTGTATAGCAGAAAAGATGGAAAAAGTATATATATATGTGTCTACATATGTGTATATGTATGTATGTATGTATGTATGTATGTATGTATGTATGTATGTATGTATATAGATAGATAGGTACATACATACACACATACACACACACACACACACACACACAATGTATGTATGTATATAGATAGATAGGTACATACATACACACACACACACACACACACACACACACACACACACACATATACTAGAAACAATAAACAAGGGCAAAAAAATTACTAAGCCCAACCATATTTTTTGACAAATGAAAGAAGATTTAACTACAATTTATCCACCCACAAATTGAAATAATCTCTTTCAAGTTTTGAAAATGGGTAGAACGCCAAAGATAGAAACAGATAACAGGAAGAAATTAACAATAAATTAATCATCTATACAAAACACCCATGCAAACATCATTATAACACCACAATCTCCAATGAAAATTTGAGCTACATCACTTGAAACTAGATATTATATAGAAATAGCTAGAAATTGTAAAATAGCTATTAGAATAACACTAAACAACCATCAGAGTAATTTTATCCCCAATATGTTAATGGTTTCATACAGCCCTAAATCCTACACATAGATAGCTACAATTCCTCCTATGGTAATGGCTGCAACGACAAAGATATACATAGATAATGAAAACAATAGACCAACAATGAAAGAAAGAACATTTAACTACAATTGCTCCTATTGTAATAGGTATATATATTATCCATATATGTACAAATATATACATATATACATGCATATGTTGTAAATTTCAGCTGCATTATTTGGCATTAAATATTATAGAAAAATAGGAATATTGTAAACAAACTATACAAAAATATTGGAGAATGACATACATCTGATTTGTAAGTATCATCCTAATAGCTCTTATGGTTGTTACATAGAATGCTTGTCTTGCACCAATATTGTGTGTGATATTATTTTTCCCACTATCCACCTTTCACATAATGTGCATATTTTTTGACAGACCCTTGCTTGGGATGCGAGTGATTTTATCTATGTCCATCTATGGCCTTATACCTGTTACCATAGGAGCAATTGTAGTTGAATCTTGTTTCTTTTCTCAATAAATATGCTTAGGGTTAGTATTTTTATTTCCATCCATTTATTTTTTTGGTTATTTGTTTGCATCTATGTTGTTGGATTCATTAACATAGGACCATTTGCAGATTATGAACATGTTGGATATAAAATTAGTTTGGTAGTTGGCAAGTGTTATTGCTTGTAATATCTCTTTTATTTGTTTAATTTATCTGTTTGAACTTTCTGCGGGTTCCCCATTAGCTTTACTGATAAGAGGATTTTTCATGCAATATCTCTTTTGCAAATTCTCTATTTCTTTGCAAAATTTAGTCCCAGAGAATGTAGCTCAAATTTATGATTAAGCTTGTGCCCTTGTGGGTAGTTGTGTAGATTACTGGTACTCATTGGCTTTATGATCTCTATTTAATATGGGTTTCATTCCAAAGAATGTAGCTTCAAATTTGAATTCACAAACCAAGTCTTACGCAACCTACTTGTCTTAGATATGAATATGTTTAGTGTGGGTTCTAGCTCATCTATGATTTAGCTATGATTTTTAACTATTCTTTTAATAGTTTTTTAACAATTTCCCTATTTTATCTATAATATTTAGTAGCAAATAATGTAGCTTGAATTTTCAATTGAGAAACTAATTGTTACATAGAAATTGGTGTTACACCTTGTCTATATAATGATAGAATTATAGGTGGAGATTCCTATAGATAATTTCCATTATAAGGTCTAATACCTCTTACAAAATTCTCTATTTGTCTTCAATATTTACTAACAAAGGATGTAGGTTGAATCATGTATCAATATGTTTCAAATTTTGTTATTTGTCTATAAGTTTAAAGAAATCAACAAGCTATTTTTTTGCATAAAAAGATTTAGGGTGACCACCTAATATAATTATTCTCCTACCCTAATACATCACAGATGATCATAAACCCATACTAAACATATTTGTACAAGACAAGTTTTGCAAAAAGTTCCTTTGCTAACAACAAGATGATCTATTGTAGACTCAAAATTGTCCTGAACCAAGTAGAGGTCTTTTGCTACAATTTACAACTAGTGGTAGCTTCACCAAAATCAATACATCAAAGGCTGGCTAAATGGTTAGATATGTGCATACATATATTCTAAATTTGAGCTCAATTATTTGGCACTAAATATTATAGAGAAATAGGGAAATTGTAAAAGAACTATTAGGAAAAGACTTAGGAACCATAAAAAATGAGAGAATACTGAAACCAAACATTAAATAGAGCTTTGAAATAGGAGGAAAGAATGTCATAAAACATATTCATGAAACACAAGTAATGTATGTAACAGTTGCTTGAATGGGCTTGCAACTTGAACTACAAAAAATAGTGATAGTTGCATTCCTTGATTTTCAATTAAGCCTATGGTGTTATGCACATTTTTTGGAGATTGTTGCACCATATAATTGTTGTCATAGCCTAAATAAAATAAGTAACATCATAAAGAGTTAGGTTTACATATTTGATTTGGGAAGTTGAAAATATTTTTGTATAGGTATGGAGGAAAAAGTTGTTTGGTGGCTTTTAAGTGTTTTTGTAATAGTTCTTTTATCTGTTCAACTTTATATCTTTAGCTGATATGTTATTTGTTTGAAGTTTCTATTTGTTGAGAAGCCAAAATTTAATTGTGTAGTATATGTAACATATTCATAATGCTAGAATGACTCTTTTGAGAATGCAACTGAATCAATATATTTTCTTGGATATTTAGTACAGTAAATTGTGCCCCACTACAACATTGAATATTGCATTTAGTTCCTGTTGTGCCATTGCATTACAATTGGTGTATATATATATAATTTTCTATTCTACATTTAAAAATATACATGTACGTAGGCATATATATCCATATATACAAAATAGCCCCCCTCCCCCCCCATTGCCCATTTCAAAATGCAAGTAAGCATCCGGACTGGATTTTCCGTCAGCTGACTAGCTAAGAAGGCTTCAAATTCAACCCTTTAGTTACCTTTACTAATGCCAAACTTTGGAGTAGACAATACGGTATAAGAAACCAAAAAGGTTTGAATTTGTAGCCTTCCAAGTTGGTTAATTGAGGGGAAAAACAATTTGGATGTTTCTTTCCTTAATAAATTCCAAGTGAAGGAGTTAGATGGTGAGAAATAAATATATTATACACAATTATTTAGACATAGTACTATGTATATAAATACATATATACATTTGTACATATTTATAGATATATTTTCTTATATGTGTGTGTTTATAAAATTTGTTGATAAAGGGGAAATTCAATGCATATATGTACTTAATTATTTATGAACATATATACATGCATATATTCTACATTCAAGCTCCATTATTTGGCATTAAATATTATAGACAAATAGGTAAATCATAAAAGAACTATTAGGAAAACACTCAAGCACAAGATATGTCCGATTCTTGAGTAATTTTTGTTGTTTTTTTTTTTAATAAGGAAATAAAATATATTTATTAAGTTGCATTGTCCAAAGAGTCATAGTAGTGTTGCTTTAATATTGCAGTATTGTAAGAATTGTCTTCCTTGGGTCTCTTCTATAACAAAATTGAGGTTTCCCAAATTGTTGTGTTGTGGAATATGTAAGTTGTTTTGTATGAGTATTTTACATAAATGTTTTTTCCATAATATCTAATACCAATCAATGTAGGCCAAATATCCAATTAAGCCTATGATGTTTGTTGATGGTTTTTTCTGCACAACAACTCAGACAGAATGTGATATTCTATCTCTCTTGAGAGGTAAATCTCTATTAGCAAGCCTCAAGAGATAACCCCAAGGTCTCTAACAATGTCAAGTCTTTAATACAATGCATAAACAACTCGATAAATGTGAAAATGTTGGTACAACAAAGGGACCTTTACTACAAATAATTCTAATCTTTAAATTTATCGACCTAGCAATATGATGATATTTCCAATCCTAGATTTTTTATTTTTAAAAAGGGGGTAAAAATTTTATTGCATCAGAACATCATTACATAGTCCGAAGAAAGAAGCCCCGAAGGGGCCCAACAAAACAAGAATTAATTCACACCCAAAAAACACCGCATATCCTCCGCAATCCACTCCTCAAGAACATGCGCCATGTCCGCAGGAAGATTGCCCCAGTCATCCACATGCCAAGGATCACTCTTCTCCGATGCCCATCTAGCCAACCCATCAGCCACCTTATTCCACTCCCGCGGAATATGACGGAAAACAATGGAATCCAAAGAAGAACATATAGAAAGAATCTGCCTGGCAATCACAGCAAGCTGCCAATTCACATCCTCCAAGTTTCGCTTCTTCAACACCTCAATCACCACCTGAGAATCAGATTCACAAACAATCCGCCGCCATCCAAGGCCAACAGCACGTTCCAACGCCATGAGAATAGCACTCGCCTCCATAAGGTTATTAGTTTGCAAGCCCCGATACATAGTGAAGAAAAAAACCACCACTCCAAGGCTATCCCGACCAATACCACCAACCCCAGCATGCCCAGGATTCCCTCTGGACGACCCATCAGTATTAATTTTTAGCTCCCCCAAAGGCGGCGGATGCCAAAAGCCCTCACGAGCAACTCTCGCACGCCCACGCCTACCATGCACTTTTCTTCCACTACTCTTGTCCCCAGTGACAAGGCCCAAGGCATTAACAACACCTAATTCCCCAACATCAATCGGCACAGACAAATCACACTTTGCAGTCAGAGTCTCCCGTAAAGCCCCCAAAATACGCCCCCAAAGTTGCCCTGTGAGCAGTTTCTTATCCAGGAAAATCCTTCTGTTACGCTCCAACCAAATTTGCCAAACAATCAAACTAGGACCAATGCTCCAAGCAATTTTAAGAAAGGAGGTTCTGGCAGGAGAAGAGCCCTGTCTCAACCAAAAGTCCTCCAAAGAAGAAACATGGCAACACGGTAATCTCCAAAGGTTCCACCAGTAATGCCAGATAGTCTTGACAAAAGAACACTGAAAAAAGAGATGTGGTAAACATTCTTCATGCTGACCACATAGAAAACACCTAGAGGGGCCCTGGAAGCCACGTTTCCAAAGATTGTCCCAAGTAAGACACTTACCTTGGACCACTAGCCAAGAGAAAAAATTACACTTAGGCCAAGCAAATTTGTTCCAAACATGCTTCCACCAAGTAACCTGGGAGCTCCCAAAAACCTGTTTATCCAACACCTGATAACCCGAGGCCACCGAAAATTTTCCTTTCAAATCAGGACCCCAAGCAAGCACATCACTTCCCTGAAGAGAGTTGCAGACACGACTAGATAAAAGCCTAGCAAGCTCCTGACGATCTTCCTCCACACCACCATGAGGCCAATCCAAGGGATCCTTCCATTTGGCCACCGAAATCTGACCCAAATAATTTTGCGATTTGAAGTCTGCCACATGACACCAACCTGCCGCCTCAAAAACCTGGCACAAATCATGGAGATGGGGATGAGAAGACACAATGGGTGGATGTCCATCCCAGGAGTCATGCCAAAAGAGAGCATCCCGACCCCCATTGCAAATCCAAAAAAGACCCTGCTTAACCAGCTTGGCACCCCGTTTAAGGGTACTCCAGATCATAGAACCTTTACCCTCCATGTTGAATCTGACCACCTCCCTACTTTCCACAACTCCCAAATATTTGAAGGTCAGAATTTTAGCCCACAACAAGTGTTGCTGTGAGCACCAGCGCCAATACAACTTAGCAGCCAAGGCCTGCCCATTCAAATCTGATCGCCGAAGACCAAGACCCCCCTCCTGCTTTGGCCTACAAACAACATCCCACCTCACCAAATTCCATTTTCTATGGAGAAGATTGCCCGCCCATAAAAACTGACGAGACAATTTCTCGAAATCTTTAACAAAACTTGAAGGAGTAGACAGAACAAAGCATCTATAAAGAGGGAGAGCCTGGACCACAGATTTTAGAAGAGTCATTCTACCTGCTGAAGAAAGCCACCTACAAGTCCAATGACTGACCAATCTTCGAAACTTGTCAAGAGTCTCTTGCCAAAACCTTTTGGGGAGAGAACGAATGGCAAGAGGGATACCAAGATAGGAGAAAGGAAGCGAGCCAATTTGGAAGCGGAGAATACCAGCAATTCTCCTTTGAATAACCTTAGGAGTATGGAAGAAATAAATGAAGGACTTCCCCTCATTAATGCACTGCCCAGAAGCCGCCAAGTAACTGTCCAACACACTACGCCAGTGGAGAGCCTCCTCAACCTTAGCCCTACCCATCAAGGCAGTATCATCAACAAACTGAAGATGGGACTGAGGGGGAATGCCATTTCCCCAAATCCAGCCCTGAAGCGAGCCACTAGCAACTTGAGCACGAATGAGCCTTCCCAGGCCCTCCGCAAGAAGGATGAATAAGTAGGGAGACAGGGGGTCACCTTGCCTGAGGCCTCTAGAAGCACCAAACAGGCAAGTGGGCTCACCATTAATAAGCACCGAAAAGGAAGAAGAAGTGACACAGCTCCTTACCCATTTAATCCAACCCTCCGCAAAACCGAAAGCTCCAAGAATTTTGAAAAGAAAGCTCCACTTAACACGATCATATGCTTTGGCCATGTCCAACTTGATAAACATCGACTTTTCTTTTGACGATTCCATAGAATGGATGGTCTCAGCCGCAATAACAACCCCATCCATGATCTGCCTGCCAGCAACAAAGCCTCCCTGCTCCTCAGAGATTAACCCACCAAGCCAAGGTTTCAACCTTTCCGCAATCAACTTAGTAATAATTTTATACACCACATTACATAGTGCAATAGGCCTAAAAAGATCCAGAGAATTTTCCCCCTCCCTCTTTGGGATAAGAGCTAAAAAAGTAGCATTCAGAGACTTCAACATTTGTTTATGCATAAAGGACTCTTGAACAACCTCTAAGAGATCCAATTTAACCACCTCCCAGAACTCCTGAAAAACCTCGACAGGAAATCCATCAGGCCCAGGGGCTTTTCCTTTCTTCATCTGGAACACAACATTCTCAATCTCTGACAAGGAAATAGGGGAGAGCAACGATTCATTCATTTCATTAGACACCAACTGTGGGATACAGTCTAAAATCTTTGCTTCATCCTCCTCCGCAGGAGGCGAGTCCTCAGAGAATAAGGTAGAAAAATACCGAATGCATTCAGCAGATATAGAAGCGGAAGAGGACAAGATTTCCCCATCAGGCAGCAAGAGAGAAGAAATAGCATTACCTTGCCTCCGATCCTTAACAGAGTTATGGAAGAAAGAAGTGTTCCTATCACCAGCCTGAAGCCAATCAATACGGGACTTCTGTTTCCAAAAAAGTTCTTCTCTTAACTCCCATTCCTCAACCTCTTTAATTGCAGCAACCTCTAACAAACTCAAATCTTCTGAGAGGCCTTGATCACGAATCTGTCTGGTAATTAGATCAAGATGCTCCTGAGCTTTCTGTTTTTCTTTAAACAAATTGCCAAAGTGCTGCCTATTCCACCTCTTCAACCTGTACTTAACATATTGGAGCCGCTTTGAGAAAGTGTACATAGCGGTGCCATAAGCTGGCTTCCCAAGATCCCACCAGCCAGGGAGTAAATCATGGAGAGATTCATCCCTGAGCCACATGAGTTGAAACTTAAAGGTCTGTCTAGCACACTGCCGAGGCATTTCAGCCACCAGTTTAATTGGCCAATGATCAGAACCTCGACCATCCAGTATTTCAGAACAGATCTTCCACCTATCCCCCAACCAAAAACTAGACACCAAGAATCTATCAAGTCTCTCTGAAATAGAGGCATCTCCTATTCTCCTATTATTCCATGTAAATAGACCATTACCCGGCTTGATATCCACAAGACGAAGAGCAGAAATATTATCCTGGAGCAGCAACGCCGAAGCCTCCAGCCTAGCAGTACCACCCCGTTTCTCCGCAAGCTCCGTGATAGCATTAAAATCACCTCCTATAATCCAAGGATGGTAAGGGAAAAGGCTACGAACTAAACGAATATTGGCCCACAAGATGTGCTTACCCTGCAACTCCACCGGCGCATACACATTGGAGAGGAGAATAGTTTCCCCAGAAACAAAACAAGAAGCCACCATGGAAAGGGAGGATTTAAAAGACCCCCACCATTGGGGGCAAATATTTCGCGGATTCCAAAAGCACGCCACCCCACCAGAAGCCCCCTGAGCCCCAGTGCATTGGCAATCACCATTCCTCCATAACTTAGGAGCTAAGTCCATCATACCTTCCACAGAGAGCTTAGTCTCCTGGAGAAAAAGAACATCAGGCGCATGAAGCTTAATCAAATCCCGAACAGCTTTTTGTCTAGGGCCACTGTTCAAGCCCCGTACATTCCAAGAAAGAACTATCATTTCAAGGGAGAAGAGAAATGCGAATCAAGAGTCTTGACTGACCCTGATTCCACCAAAGTCTCCCCAATCATCTTAATCTTTTCCACATCCTTCTTCCTACCCAGCTTGGAGGTTTTTTCTGACCCCCCCTTTTTGAGATCTTTTTGCAAAATACCCAACTGAGAGGACAACTTCAAAATCTTCTTCCCCGCCTCCGAATTTGCCTTCTGCAAGAGGTGAGCCTTATCTGCACAAACTTTCCCTGCCTCAGCACTACCACCTGACGCAACTTGGACCCCCAACTGCTGAAATGTTCCTATGTCTGAAGGCCCATCACCATGCGGAACCATAAGCACCTCTGAATTGAGCTTTGCTTGTCCAGGATCATTCCTGTCCTCCTCTATGCATTGCACTCCCGCAACCCCCTCCTGTTGAGAAGTAATCATTTCCTCCACCGAAGGGCCACGCTGATCTATATCCAGAGTCCCATGATCAAGATCAAGAAATCCTGGGTTCACCTCCTGTTGACTGAGCTCTTCCAACACCTCGAATCTATTGAAGGTATCCTCCTCCTGCCTGTCCTTCAAAGACCTTTTTTGACCCTTATTTCTGTTTCTGCCTCTAACAGTAGTGAAACCATCTTCCCTACCACCAAAACCCTGAAAGGTATCCTTGCCCTTATCCCCTCTGGGTGTCTTATTTGAAGGCAGAGGAGATTGAGCCTCCAAAGGCTTGGCCTTTGGACACCTGCGCCGGAGGTGACCATACTCATGACATAAATGACAATGGAAAGGTAATGTTTCATAGTCAAGCTGCTGCACCCATGAATAATCTCCTGCACTCACTTCCAAAGAGTCTGGCAATGGCTTACTTAAGTCAATTTCTACACAGAATCGGGCAAAAGTCAGTACCTTTTTGAATTGAGTATGTTGTGACGAACCCACAGGTTTCCCCAACTTCGAAGCTAATAAGTGCAACACATCCTCGCGCCAACATTCCACAGGGAGCCTTGGAAGACGAACCCAAACTGGAACCTGATTTGGAAGTTCCTCCGCCGGATTGAAACCAGCATGCCATGGCTTAATGAACAAGCCCACCTGGTTGTAAAAATAAGGGCCTCCTTCAAAAACCTTGATCCTATCTGCCATGCAATCAAATGTGACCATGAAATAGTTATTGGCTAGGAGCCAAATCTCCATCTCACCTTCTGGCATCCAAGTCCTCCTGGCCCAGGACTCCAAAAATTGCAATGAAATTTTCAAACCCAAAAATTTGCAGTACAACGAATGCCGTGAGTAGTATTCAATATCCTCAGCGAGCATCTCCATCGGGATCACCACATTCGGCCTCTCTTTACACCTTTCAAGGCAGCCATTAATCTTGGGAACACGAAACCCTCCTGACAAACCAACGTTATTATTCTCCAGATTCTGAGAAAATAAAATATTATCATGGAGACGAGCCCCTGAAGGTAAGGGATTCGAGCCAAGAGCGGTACGGAAATCCATCTTGGGTCCCTCCCCCGAAGGCTCCCCAAACTCCATTGAGGAAAGGAAGAGGCACAACCCAAACCCACACCCTACAGCTGAAAGCACACCGCTGTCCCCCTGGCAAAACCCCACAACAAACCAACTCCAACCCGAGACAAAGCACCACACCCTACACCAAACCCCACCTTCCACCAAGCAAGCAAAACCGACTCCCCACTCACCCCAAACACGGCCAAATGCTTGGCCACGCGCAGCAAACACCAGAAAAAAGGTAAGGCGGATGGCCACGGGCAAAAGGATGCCCCCAGCCCCCGAACGCCCCAGTCCACCCCACAATACACCCAAAGAATCCCATTTCACACGCTAGTAACACCTCCCCCACCACAAGCAGAACTTAAAAATCAGAAGAGAGAGCTAGGCTGGTGCCCTAGTCAAGTAAACAAGGAGCAGCCACCATTCGCCTCGAAATTCCATTTTCAATCCTAGATTTAACCCAAATGATAAAAGAAATAGAAAAAGATATAAGGTTTCAAACAGATTCCTAAATTTAAAACTATTGCTAAGATTAACAATGCAAATGACAAAACACTTGAAATGGACCAATCCCTCAGAAATTGATTTCTACTTGACCTAGATGAATCTACAATCTTACAAAAATAGTGCAATCTTCTAAGGCATTAAATATTTTCAGATCATGAACATTCATTCAAAACAACCCTATTACAATCGAAATGAATAAACCTTCACAATTGAACTAAGCTTAATGAATATAAAAGTCTAGGCTAACTTTCCAAATCAACTAACAATCAATTGGTTGTGAAATGTATGGACCAGAGATTGCTGCAACACTTCAAGTACTAAATGATAAACACTAACAATTTATCTAACATTATACCTAACACATCTATCAAATAACTTAATAAATTCAAAAGATAGAATCAAAAGAACCATGCAAGATAAAATTCAACACAAGAAAGGAAAAAAATCACAATTTCTTCACTTGCATTAAATTACCCAAAGTAGCAACAATTCTAGTATTTTGTTGCAACACTTACTTGCTTAAAAAAAAAAAAACTCCTAACTCTAGCTCTTTCTATACTCCTTAATTCGCTCCAAGATAAAACTATCTAGCCCCTACAAATGAGGAAAAATGCCATATTAATAGAAACCCCCCAAGATATGTTGGCCTAGTTAAGGTTTACAATAATAAAATAGCCACCAAAAAGTCGGCCCAAGGAGAATTCAAAATAAACAAAGTGGGAATTAAATGCAATCACTCCATCTAGGTCAGCCTAGGGTCTTCAACAAAGCTCGTTCCAATGCATGTGAAGGAAGAGGAGAAATAATGGGAAGCACAAATTCTGATGTAGCCTTGCATTAACTACTTCCCCCTTTTTCTCTATTTCACTCTACCCTATCATGCACCATCAAAAGTATCCTATCCAAGTCAGGTATAGGTGGCAGAGGTAAAACCTTAATTCTCTTCTCAATAGATTTAATATTTTCTCTTAACTGTTCCACCGACTTATCCCACTCAACCTTACTGGTTTGATATTTATCAATAACTGCACTATAGGTGGCCACATCATCTAACTAATGTTTAGTAACTGGATCTTCACTGATTGGAGAATATACATCTTGCCACCATTTTCTCAATTGCTCTAAGCTCAAATGCTTTGGTGCAAAATTATTTCTCCCTATCATCACTTCAAAGAAGGAAATGCATTTATCGTAGATATTAGTCAAGGTGTCTTCAATTTTTCTCCTCTTCTTACATACCTTCTTCAAAAGCTTTTTCCTTATTTGCAAAGCTTCAAACCATTCCCAAGGTTCTACAGCTCTAGAGGAAGGAAGAATCCCATCACTCACCAAATTATCTTCAGTATACTCCATGATGGTCATGGTATTTTGCAACAAGAGATCTACATCTTCCTTATCTTGAGCCAATACATCTTTCAACCAATTTATTGACCTCATTGCATCTCCTCTGGTTGAAAGGATATCTTTGATAGCATCATCCCCCTTAGTTTTCACCCCCTGTAACTAGTTTGTTGTGGCAAGATTAGTGGTCTTCATCCTCTCCAACTCTGTTATGGTTTCTTGTGGTAGGAAAATCACAATAGAAGATGCGGAGCTAATAGATTGAAAGGGCTTCATCAAGTCTTGCAAGTAATTTTTTAATTTTATCATTCTCCTTCTTTAGTTCTTGCTTGGTCTTCACTTCTTTCCTCAATCTGCCTAGGATCATTATACTAGAGCCTTCATAATCTTCAATATCCTTCTCCATAGAAGTAGGCCCAAGGTTGATGGTCTATTCATTGTAATCATTTCCAGTTACATCATCTTTGTTCTTATCAGGGGCAGGAGTAGCAATGTGGACCACCCTGTTATTTGTTTCATCTCTCTCAATCCTGGAGATGACCCTCAATTTCTTCTTTCCTTTACCTTTTCCTATGTTTTCCAATAGCTCATCCCAATTAGGAGGGGTATCATCCACAACAATCTATTTTCTCTTCAACTCCCTATCCAACCAACCTGGAACAGTGGATTTTGATTATGCTTTACTCAATACAACTTCATCTTGTTGGTCCTTAGGTGCATCTTCATTTAAATCCTGCTTCTCAACAATCTCCTAAGCTTTATCCTCCTTTTCTTTATCATGCTCTTCTTCTTCATGTACCATTGATGGATTCTTAACTAGTATTTTATCTCTTTGAGGAGGTCTATCCTCTTTACTTCTAGTAGGTGAATCCTCATATGTTAAACTAGGGGAGACTGCATCACCCTCTCTATTTTTGCCTCAGCACTAAAGATCTCACCCTCTTAAAATTCTTCTCCTTTTTTATCTTGGTGACCTTCTTCCTCCTTGGATTCACCTGGTTCATCATGAGCTTCATGGGAAGGAGGGATATCATCATGTTGTTCTGCATCAAGAGTGACTGGAGGGAGATCCTTTCTTGGCACACTGTCCTTAGGAGGAGTTCTTGATTTCCTTGTGTACACATGTGTCCTTTCTCCTGAGCTCTCCACATTTATCATAGGTGGGCCAACTTCCTCCCCTACCTTGGATCTTTCCTTTTCCTTTTGTGATTATCTCGCCATTCTTCTTCTCTTTGAAATAGGGACAGTAACCTCTTTGTCTTCTTTTTCAACTTCATCTTTTGTTGACTTCCTCATTCTTGAAACATACTTCCTCTTCTTTGCAATTGGCTTCTTTGGTTTTCTTCTTCTTGTTCTTCCTTTGCCTAAGCATCATTAATTTTTATCTTGAAAGAAGAACTCACCTTGCCCTTAAGATCCTGCCCAAATGACTCCTCAGAAGTGGAATGAGAATCCAAGTTTCCCATTAAATCATAGGTGCATTGCACACCTTCACTTTCCAGCTCCCACATCTTATGCTTGAGCCACAACTTTGGATACATAGTGACTGGAGTCATAAGTTGTTCTAGTTCTATTTTCTCCTCTTCTAACCAGTCTATTTCTCTAATTGGCTTGTCCTTCACTACCT
>VDFB02018657.1:0-12426 GCA_007258455.2 Sequoia sempervirens | reverse complement strand
CAATAATCATAATGGCTCGATTTTCAATGCAAATACCTTATATTCTTGAGAAGTGCGAATTCCTCAATAATAGGGATCATTAAATAATTCGACTTCTTATTCTTTTAATATTTCAATAGTCTCCAGTGCAATTTTTAATTATAAAAATATAAGCATAACTGGCCCCTTCCCATGTTGGGCGACCCCTTCACTGAAATCACTTAAGTTATAATAAAATACTATAACTTTATATTATAATGCTTCCACAGTTAATATTTAATTAAATCAATTAAATATTAATATCTCTCTCAATATTCACCCGATGCTCGAGCCGTCTGAAGCTGACGAATAAGGAAGTGATTCTGCAAGTAATCAATCCATACTGCTAAAAATAGCAGGGGTCCCACGCTGAGTGCTGAATACTGCTAAAAATAGCAACTCAGGCTAGAAGTGTCCGAACGAGCCCGAATGAAAGCCAACTGATCACAAATTGACAACTGAAGCTGAGCCAAGCTCCATCAAGACCCTCTATCCCATCTATTAGCCTACGAGGGTCGCATAATAGGCTAATCCTGTGCTCAGAAAGATGTCAACTAGAAGGGGACATGACACACTGTTGGTACAAAGTTGATAACATGACTGCAAATTTAATTTGTCATCATAATTCAAGTGTTTCAATTTCGAGTCTTGACCATGTAGCAGACATGTAGAGCCTATGATGCAAGAAATAATATTTTACTTCTGTTCTAATAAATCCTAATGGAGCATTCATTTCTTGAGAACACTTTGAGAGTTTATGTGAAATGCGATGCCTGCTTTTGACGAGATCAGTTTGTGCAATATGTAAGCACACGATGGACACACAAATGGCAGTTGTGTGAGTAGAGGTTTGCGATCAAATCAATTTTGTTTACTTGCAAGTGTGGTCATCCATCTGCACATAGAACAGAAACTTAAAGCTTTACAATTTTTTCGGCAGTGTTTTATTACAGTATATTTTGCTAGTAAATTTGGGATGGTTTTAGGACTTCACTAGCTTGGTTGAATGAATCAATTGAGGATTTACTTATCTTATTGGCCAGCTGGCAACCTCCCTAATGTAAATATTATTTATTTCTGCAGTGGCAATATTATAAGTGTTGAGGTAGTAGATGGCGGGTTGGTGTGCTCAAGTGGAGTTTGCTTGGAATCCATGGGAGATAAAAATGATGATTGTTACATTGTTAATGCTGCAGTATATGTAGGCTATTAAATTTTGGTATACAACATTGTGGGTCATGTGTACATGGCCCTGGCATCCTGACTTTTGCACTTTATGGGTTGCTCGAGTCAAAGTTAAATAATGAAAGCATTTAATGTATTGCTGTTCAGAGTTTTTTAGACATGCACTGGAAATTCTTCAGAAGAGAAAAATGCATTGCTTGTCCTGAATCTTTTGGCAATTTTTGTGAAATGGCAGATAGCTATGTTCATATATATTGCAATAAGATTATTCCTACACTAATAATCCAGTTTCAAATTACATGCTCTATCTGAACTTATATAACGAAAGCATTTAATTCATTGCTGTACAAAGTTTGTAAGACATACACTAGAAATTCTTCAGAAGAGAAAAATGCATTGCTTGTTCTAAATCCTTAGGCAATTTTGGTGAAATGGAAGATGGCTATGTTCATATATGTTGCAAGAAGATTATTCCTACACTGATAATGCAGATTCAAATTATATGCTCTATCTGAACTTGATATCATTGACTGATTCTTAGATGTGGTATACGAGACAAATGAAAATCCATCAACATCATTGAATTTTATGTTCTAGAGTCTTTTTACATTAGAGATTGACAGTTTAAAGAAAAACTAGCTCTGTAATTATTGGAAAGATGTCCGTTCTCTACCATTTCTTCTAAATCCACCTTATTTTTAAGTCAGTATTGCCATGGTATTAAATATGTATTACAATTTGGAAAGGACAGGATGCAAGCCTAAAACATTCTTTTTCTAAACGAGTCATTAGCAATTTGAATCACACCACGCACTCTACTAACATGATCATGACATGGACATAATAATTTGATTCCATGGGTAATAATGAGGCTAGATTCTTATTATTTGAGGGTGAAGAGAAGAAAGCCTTAAATAGATCATCCACGAAAGGCTGGCCCAGCAGTTCCCAGGTGGGATTTGAACTCACGTAATCACTCCACCTTACAACTCGGCCACATTTTTAATAGATAACACAATGACTTCTCTTCTGTATTTCACTTTGTGATGAACTATATGGCTGCAAGAAAGTCGCAATTTTTTAAGTAGCACAAAGTACTTGTATGAATTTTCTTATCTTTAGTTGATGCATAAAAAGCTGTCTCTTGAAAGTAGGATCTCATCAAAATTGATAGATCTGATAAACTACACTATTGTTGAATTTGTGTGAGTATTTTAATATGGATGCAAGAATTTGGAACTAAAGCCTTCTAGTCAGTAATATTTCTAGCCTGTTTAAGCGAAGTTTTTCTTTAAATTGATAGAAGCATTACGCCTTCATTTAGATAAAGGGAGTAATAATAGTGGGAGGGCCTTTCGTGAAATGTTTTGATTAAGATAAAGCAAGAAGGGCCTGGACCTGAAACAAAGCAGCCATCAAGGCAAGTGTGACAAATTTCACCGGAGGTGAGGCTTAAAAGAACCAAACAAGACCAGCAAGGCTTTTGGCCGAAGCATAGAACCAAAAAGAAATGAGAAACAAGGGTCTCAACCCTATACAACAGACTTATCCAACAAGTCTTGAGAATGAGAAATGGAAGAGGTAGAGGAGAGACCTTTACGCATTCTACGAATGGCAGTCCAGGCGATACTATCATTCAGATACCCACAACAAGGGGGGACATGAGACACCCCCATGGGAAGACTATCAACACTCGAGGGGGGAACAAGAGGACAACAAGGTGAATAGTAGTCGCCATCCACAATAGAACCTTGGGGCGGAGCGAAGCAGTCAAAGGAGTAGGTGATGCTCTTGGAGGAGGAGAAACACCAATAGGGTTTCAGGACAATCAAAATCTGCCCCAAGAGTAGGATGCTTATCAAAAGCCTAGGAGGAGGCATACTCAAAAGAGATAGAGGCCAAAACAGTAAGGAGATCATTATTAGCATTCTTCCACTAAGTAGCTGTACCTTTTCAATGTAGGAGAGAGCAAGTGGAAGCTAGGTGACCAGTAACGAAACAAAGACAACACTTGAACAAGAGGCCTTCATAATCGAGCAGTTGAGACTAGGGTCAATTCCCAACCAATAGAACCACCTCTTCATGAAGAGGCAAAGAGATATCAATATCCATCAGAATACGAGCAAAGGTCGAATGCCCCATAAAATAAGTGGAATCATAAACCTTCAAAAAGTGACCATTAGAGTTACCAATGGCCTCATAACAAGTCTCCTTACAAAATTGGAGGGGGAGATTCGGGAGTTGAACCCACACCAGACACACATTGAGTGGTTCGATAAGGGGGTTGAAGGAAGATGTCCAGGGTTTGAGCGAGAGAGAGTGCTCTCCCCAAGCTTAAAGTCGACTCAACACCAAGCAACAATCCTCAACAAAAGCAAAGATAGAAACAAAAAAACCTTTAGCTCAAGGGAAGAGCTCAATCTTACCAGCCACTAAGGTCCTCCAAGAATCTAAAACCCACTTGTGTAGGTTGGGAAGAGAGGGCCAAAGGTTGGAAAAATGACACACCAATCCCTACCTCTTGTAGAAACCCTCATTCTCAGCGACATCCTCCCCACAAACCACCATCAGGGAAGGTTTGGCATAGGGTAGAGGGCACACCCGAGGAGGGCAAGCAAGAACAAATATGGCCGTCAAAGAGAAACTACAAGCCCCCTCAGGAGTAGCAAGCATGAGAGGAGGGGCAGAGGACGAACTCGTAGGGAGGGTGCAAGCTGGAGAGGCCTCAACAAGAGGCACACAACTCAACAAACCCTCCACAAGTGGCAAAAGCAAACCAAGAGTGCCTTCACAACAGTAGAAGCCCACACAGGAGTCATGAGAGTGGGTGTAGGGGCACACGTGACAATAGATGAGGGAGAAGGCGATGGGGTGCACAGTAGCAAACGAGGGAGAAGGTGCAAGGGTGCGCGCAGGAGAAGCCATTTTCAATTGCAGGATTGAAATCAATTTCCTATGCCTTTCATGAAATGTTATTTAAACAATGATAATTGAATTTTATATCAAGCTAGAGAAAAGACATCCCCCTAGACTGGAAATATGAGCCTCCTATGAGGCCAAACATTTTCCAATAATGGTTGGTGAAAATAGGTTCTCAATTTTGGCCACTAAGGCAGTCTAGAAGGGAGTCTTATTGAGATTAAACACTAACTTTGTGCAATGAAAAATACAAGGAAATGAACAACACTGCTTTCTCTTGACATCAAAAAAGGAAATAAAATCAAAGAATGTGTCATATCTTTCATGGCTTGGTGGAAAGACGATGGTGATGGTAGAAGCTATGCATCAAAATGCTTGCAAGGTGGTGAGCATGCTTGTCTCCAATGTCAGTTTTATATCTTAGACTTCACAAAGGATGGCTAGTCTCTAGGGAACAAGGAGGAGATTTCCACATGAGGTTTATGTTAGAATTGAGAATTAACATAAGATGCAAGATCAAACAACGAACAAAGACACCTTCCACGCAAGAGATCTGGAAAATAAAGATTTGCTATTCCTCAACAAGAAAATACTTATAGAATATCTAGATAGATAATACAATGAGGGTTGAGTGCTATATATGAGCAACCCTAAATGATAAAGGGATTAAATCATGACAAAGTGTCAACATCACATGTAATGAGATAGAATGATCTAATAATAGCTCACTTCAATGGACATAAAAA
This sequence comes from Sequoia sempervirens, assembly GCA_007258455.2. Taxonomy (NCBI): domain Eukaryota; kingdom Viridiplantae; phylum Streptophyta; class Pinopsida; order Cupressales; family Cupressaceae; genus Sequoia; species Sequoia sempervirens. The sequence continues at coordinate 7,558 of VDFB02018657.1, read as the reverse complement.
AGAACTTAGTTAACATAATAAAACACTCATAAGTTTAGCTTAAGTGCATTAAATGAATTGGACTAATAATCAATTAAAGATAATTAATTATTAGTTAATTCTTATTTACTCTAACACTCCACCTTAAGATGAACTTAGGGAGTAGCTAATAACCCTAAAAAGGAGAATGCATGATGGGTCCCAACAAACAAGGCCTAATAAGGTACCCATGTACAAACAATCTAATCTCTCACAACTAGAGAAAAGGAGGAAACCACATGGGAAAAGCTCTTCTCCAAAAGAGAGAAAGGCGAATGAAGGACTGAAAAAGCCTCCAAACCAATGTGAAGGACTAAGAAGCCTCCAACCAAAAACAATGCCCCAAAAAAGAGGAACATGAAGAACATCCCTGAAGCATGAAAAATTTGTAGATAGTTGTTGAATGATGATTGATATAGTGCTAAAATGAATAACCTCTAGAAACAAGAATTCAAGTGTCCATATGGTAAATGCCCCATTTCACCGAAATGTATGAATAACTAGTCGTTGATGTACGTTGCATCTACCTAGTAAAGAGAGGGAAATAGAACGGAGGCAGTATAGATTTTCATCGTTAAATCGGAATCCATGGTGCCATGAAAATTTAAGAGAACCTCGTGTCTACCTATCTCCCCTCTTCCCTACCTAAATACTGAAAAAAGGGAGAGCCAAGACAGGTACATTGAAACTGTGTGAAACTAAGAAGTGCATGTAGGAGAACAAAAAATATTTGAACGTGCAACTAAAAGAGAACTTGCAAATAAAAGGGTGTGCAAACCAAGACACACAGGCATGAAGGTTGACAAGGTTGTGATTGCAAATATGAGGTTCACACAATAAACCACCAAGGCATTTTATATCATAGTGTGAGTTTTTAAGGCACATCAAGATGTGCAAAATCCCTATAATGTATACACCAAAATGACACTTTATCTTAGTGTGTCTACAGGGAAATTGTGATGCAAAAAGATGTCTACACGCCCAAAGAGGACAAAATACCTTGAAATACATGTAGAACAACAACCACAAACGCCTATGACATACAAACAAGAAGTTTTCGTGAGCTGGGCCACCAAGAATGTACCAAAGTGGAAAAGAAAAAATGAATAAAATGTACCCGATAAAAAATCCGAACAACTGTAGCGGATGGTTGTAAAGAGCTTTGTGACCCTCCCCAACGCAGCATCTGCGGAAAAAAGCGCAGCCAGGGTTTAAATCGAGCCCTGAGGAGTGAAAAGCCACAACAATCTAAATCGACAGTGGTAACGCACTTCCAATAAATAAAACATGGAACTCATACCCATTTGTAGAAATCGACGGAAACAGGCTTTCCGTAAAAAATATCTCATCGGCCTAAATTTCACATTTCGTAATACCGCTAGCGACAAAAAAAAATCTCCTTTAGGGCACAAAGAGGGCTTGAAGGGCCCCTGCCACCAGGTCATACCATTGACGTCAATGGAATATTTTGTCCGTTAGCAAAAAATTTGACCCTCTTGCCAAAAAACTCGGTGACAAAATCTTCTTACATCCCCTGAAATATGTTGTATAGTTTTGTCGGGAAAATGTTTGCTCGCCGAAAAAGGCAAAAAAATGGCCATCGATAATTATTGTGGAGCCGCCAAGTGGCATAGGAAATGTCACTATTGGTGAGAAGCCATTAGATTTGGTAGGGGCTATCGGTTGAGGAATAAGACCTCACTGGCAGGGGACAAGGGGCCAGTAGGCTTGCGGGTACCCTCAACAATGTGCCCCAAAATATATATGCCGCCCACAAAAAAATCAACTCTTAGTTTTTTTTTTCTTTTTTTAATTTAAAAATTAAAAAATAAACAATTTTTTTTTTTTTTAAATCATCGTATCTCTAGTCGTATAGGGGCCATACAACCTCTATACTATATTTTTTGCCTCAAAAGCTCCCAATGGAGAATATGGGCAAATTTATAATCAAAATTCATCGAATTAGTGTTCTAAATGCAACAGTGAGGTGCTTTTCATGCCAAATTGCTCTTAAAAATCATCCACTTCCAAATGCAAAAAAACTAATGGAGATTCCAGATTTGAAACCCTATAACCCTTGTTAAAGAAAAACCTCATAAATTGAGAAGGGGTTCGTTGAATCCACGCTCTGATACCATGTTAGAATTGTGAACTAACACAAAATACAAGATCAAACAGTGAACAAAGACACCTTCCACACAAGAGATATGGAAAATAAAGATTTGCTATTTTTCAATAAGAAAATACTTACAAAATATCTAGCTAGATAATACAATGAGAGTTGAGAGCTATATAGGAGCAACTCTAAATGGTAAAAGGATTAGATCATGACAAGTGTCAGTATCACATGCAATAAGACAAAATGATCTAATAATAGCTCACTTCAGTTTACATAAAAATACCTAGTTAACAAAATAAAAAACTACTAAGTTTAGTTTAAATGCATGAAATGAATTAGACTAATAATCAATTAAAGATTAATTAATTATTAGCTAATGCATGATAACTGTAACAATTTATAAGAGATTAAGAACATGTCTTGCATCGAAAGATTGATATCTTCTTCAATGTTTACTCAAAGGCTCTTAGACTTGAAAGTTAAGCTTTTCCTTGTAAAGGAAACTTGCTATGAAAGTAATGGTTAACATGTATCATACTCCTAAAGCTAAACTTATTAGCTGGTAGCTGGCACATTATTGAACAACTTTAGATTTCACCTTAATTTTACATACTCCTAAAGTTAAATTTAGTGCATAAACACATTATTCAATAATTTTAGATGTCACCCCAATTTTGCCAAACATGATGTGATTAAACTAATTTTTCAACTAATAAAACTAATTCATAAATTTTCCTATGTTTTAATAAATGATTCCAAGTTTACATTCAAAGAATGCTTATTTTGAATAGTCATATGAAAATTGAAAAATCCAAGTTTTAAAGTGTTATCACAGATTCATACGGGGACGTGTGTTCCATTTTTTCCACAAAAGAATGTAGTATCATGGTTTTGAGTGTCCCCTTAAGATAGAAAATAATTTCCATCCATTGTCACATTGAAGTGATTATAATATCCAATGAGGGAATTAATGAATTGTATCTCAGAAAAGTAAATGATTATTTCGTCCAGAGGCGATCTACAGTGGAAGCTAAATCTGTGTTTAACATTTTTTGCTTTGAAAAAAAATTGACGGACAACTGACGGGAACATGACAGGTGAATGCATAAAAATAGAGAGTGGAGAATGAAACGTCCAGCATGCACTTGACATGGCAGGTATCGCATTAATATGAAAATGAAACGCTCTGTACTGGAAGAGTGATGCTCATTAAATCGCATTAAATCGCTGGTTACATGCGAAGAAGCATGCTCATAAAGAGCGTAGTGGAGGAGACATGCGCAGAAGAGGTGAATGCATGCATCGATCGCCTGGGGCATGCCATTGCCAGGGATCGAACCGCAGACCTACCGTTATGCCACACTCCTGCGCTTTGCCATACACGTTTCTTTGACGGATCAGTGATGAAATTGTTGCTTGTGCGTCTGACGGCCAAGAATCCAGAACGATTTAACTTGTACGCCATCGTTGTAGCCGATAAGCAAGGTTTTTCTGCTTTAAGTTTACATCGGAAACAAACCTATAAGTTGCAGTGGCATTGTTGGAGATTCATAGATTGCATCATTTTAGTTTAATTTTAGCAGATTTTGTTTGAGCTAATGCATTTTTCTTTTTTGGTGAGTTAGTTTGAGTGGAGTTCTGAATTAGAGGCAGAGGAGGCTGGTTGTTGAAAATGAGCCGAAATCAGCATCCAGACGTACATTACATAAACACTGGTTTTCCTTACACAGTGACGAATAGCTTTATGGACTTGTTTGAAGGTCTCAGTTACATTCAGATTGATTTCGCACTTGCCGAGGCCCTTCAGGATCAGGTATTCTGAAATTATTGGGATCCTTAGGACATTTAAAGCTCTGCTCCATTACTTTCACTTGATTTGATTACATCTTGAAGTGTGCATTCAATGTCGAAAAGATGTAGACTGGGAGAATTGGTTTGTAAATATAACAAGGATAAAAATAATAATAGCAGAGTAGTGCTTGTAATACTGATTGTTCAACAAGCCAATTTTTTTTGTTTTGTTTGTATAGATCTTTGGCACTTGTAACCCTTTCTGTATTTCAGCAATCAGAAATTCTTTGTGCAGAAGAGCAGCTGGCTGACTTGTCCAATGACAATGGCAGCAGAAAATCTTTGGAGGGAGAGATTGTGTGAGTATCTTTCATTACAGGTTTGTTAAAACTTAAATTTGCGGAATATTGAGATCTGATTCTCTGTGCATGGAACACATTATCCACCTAATTTGCAAATCAAGAAAACATGCCAAGAATTATAGCATTAGAAGGAAGATAATCAAGGATTTTATCTTGGTCATCCCCATTTATAAACTAACTCAATTATAACTAGATCCCAACCTTTTACTAAGAATTAACACACCAATCTTTGTTAACAATTCTAGTTTCTTATTTGGGTCCAATCCTATTACAAGTCAAATAGCTAAATCACCAACATAGAGGACTTAACTAGGGAATAGCTACTTACAACCAACCCATGATCCCTTCCTAAACACAACCCTTGCCCCATAGACTAGCAATATTCAGAGTACAAATGCCCCTAACCCAAAATTAGCTAACATTTAGTGTATGGTTAAAACTAATCTAATAATGTGATAAATCTTTAGAATAACTTTTCCCCAAGTCTTGGGCCTTCAAGAAGAAATTACACTTTTTAGATGAAAAGAAATGCTAATAATCTTATATAGGAAAGTTATGCTATCTTGGTTATAGAATCACATATTTTTTTAGCATAATGACAATAATACAATGACACAACACAAGGTTTACCCTAGAAAACCCTTATTGGAAAAGACCAACAAGACAAAGCACCGCCAATTATATTATCAAGAAATGATAATATAATACAATAAATATTTGACTTGTTTTGAAAGTGATCTTCAACCACACATTTGGAGAAATTCTAGTAGCATGTACCCGTCATATGAAATCATGTACAACTCTATACCCAAGCACTACTTTATAAGCAAGAGGCAAACTAGGAAACCAAGAGTGGTCTCTAAAAATTTGGGCCCAAAACTACGAGCTCTAATGAATGGGTTAGATTGGTCCAATTGGACCCATGTGCCTCATCTCATGTCTACACCTACCAAATAGTAATTAACTACCTTCATGATAATTTTGACTCCTACAATCAAGGAGTCCACCTAGTCAAGCCAAATATTTCAAATTCCAACAAGTAGTTGCTCTTACACACTCTTACATATGACTATATTTAGTTGGTCATAGATGCCCCCACTTAGTCTACTTGTAACCTCGAATATGAATGCTCAGTTACATATCATACAATCTACTTGGTAGGATGTGCCAAAAAAGTAATCTTCAAGGTTCCTCAAGGATGGTGTTCCCTTCCATGATGAGCCAATTTACATGGCATTAGAAATTACAAGGTTTTCAAGGAGTACAACACATCTAAGCCAACAATCTCCCATTGTTGTACACATTGCAAAAATAAAAGAACAAAAGAGGTAGAACAAATAAACTGATCTAATAGCTAGGATAAAATATGCCCATAGTCTTTGCACTATGTATAGTTCTTTATGCTCATTGGCTTCATTAATGAATCTAAAAAATTATTGAACTACTCACTTTCTTTATCATCACCCTCTTATCCTCCACCACATCATGAACAAAATGACACTATATATCAATGTGTTTTGTTTGTGTGAAAAGTAAGGTTCTTGTTCAAACTACTGGTTGTTATAGTACATCTTCATTGCATCTTGTATCAAACCAACATATATATGAAGCCACACTACCTCCTTATAAGCACATGTAACTACTATGTACTTAAGTTTCATAGTCAAAAGAGATAGTGCAATCCATCTCTTTCTCTTCCAAGTGATTGCACCGCCGAATAGGTTAAAACACAACCATTTGTAGACTTCTTTTTGTCATCACTAACCTAATATGCATAAACAAAACCATTTTTATCAAATGTATTACCCACATAAATTCCTTCCTAATAGGAAATAGAATATTATGAAGTTCCATAGAGAAATCTAGAGACTTGTCTAACCATAGTACACTATTCTTTGCTAGGATTGGACATATATTTGCTTAGGACTCCCACTACTTGGGCAATATCTAGTCTAGAGTGTAGATCACTGTATATGTTGAAAGCTCCCACAACTCTCATATATAGGACATGGATCATGGCTCTATATCATCTAGTATCTTAGGGAATTTTTCCAATGTCAAATTTACTCTCACATGAACAAGAACACTCACAAGTTTGTACTCTTGCATTTTGAATCTCTACGAAATATAATCAACCAAAATTTTATGTTAGCTTTGTCTTTGCTAATCTCCATGCTTAGAATAATCTTAGGATCCCCTTGATTTTTATTGTTAGGTTATTACGCAAGCTAGGACTCAAGAATCTTAACCATATTATTTATATTACCAATAATAAGCATGCCATCAATATACAAAACAATGTCAATAAATTATTAATTGATCTATCTATAATTTAAACACAATGATTAAACTCAAGTCTAACAAATCCTAATTTAAAAATGTAAGCCAAATCTCCTTTCCTTTTACCACAAAATACCTTGAGTGTCATGTCCCCGATTTTGTGCTGTTTAAGAAACATAATTAAAATAATTAATCTTGTGATATCGCATAATTGTAATTGTCCAAGACAATATTACAATTATAAAATCATCATAAATGTTATTATAATATAATAAACATTAAAGTATACAAAATGAATATAAAATAAAATAATATTATAATTATTGAACAATTATGATTATTATAGAATACAAATAATACTAATAATGAATATATAAAATATATATGTATATACATCTTATATTTAATATTTTGAATGTATATATTAAATATTACATATTACATTAATATATATAGATATAGATGTAATAATAATAATAATAATAATAATAATAATAATAATAATAATACATTATTACCAAATATAACACCATAGCTAGTAGATTAAACTAATGCTTTAAATATTATCCTTCATTGATTAAAATAAGAATATGTAATTGAAAAGTCGTGATTCCTTAAAGTGATCCCTCAACGCATATAAGAAAAGCATTAACCAATGTCTCGGGGCAGTATGGAAAATATATGAAAACAAAAGGCGTAAGATCTTGTATTTAGAATAGCTATACGGGAAAACGTTGGCCGCTAGGAGAATCATGTCTGATAGGACTCTACAGGTGAATCTGGCTAGACCAGGAAGTGAATAAGATAATAATCATTGTTGAAGGAATACATCAATTGCGGGAAGTATGGGAGAAAAAGTAGAAGAAAATAAAAAGGTATAAGAGACATCGAATGACAGATTATTAGGTGTGGAATCTGGAGTTTGCCATCTTCATCATATACAGAGACTGACGGGGAGTTCTTGACATCGCTGGGGAGAATAGGGATC
>VDFB02018656.1:0-12310 GCA_007258455.2 Sequoia sempervirens | reverse complement strand
AAATGACAGAAAATGGAATGGACTATAGAGGCCTTGGAATCTTTTGTATCTATCAAAAGGGCCATAAAGGAAGCTCCTGTCCTTAAATCTCTGGACTTTACGAAGCCCTTTCAGATATTTTCATTTGCTTCAATGCATACTATTTTTGTTGTTATGTTACAAAAAAATGAGGATGGTCATGAACAACCTGTGTCTTTCTTTAGTAAATCATTACAAGGGTCTGAGCTGAAGTATGATATAATGGAAAAACAAGCATTTGTTTTAGTAAAAGCTACAAAAGCCTTCAGGCCATATCTTGTTGGAGAAAAGGTGATTGCTTATGTCCCTCATGCTGCTATCAAGGATATTTTGACACATTCTAAAGTTATAAGAAAAAGGTGCAAATGGATTAATAAGATCCAAGAATTTGACATGGAGATACATAACACTAAGCCATGGAGAGGTCAGGCTTGGCTAGGTTGATGGCAGAATCAAATATTGAAGAAAATCAGGTTTGTAATATAGAAGAAGAGACTGTAATTACAAGCATTGAGCATACTCCATGGTATACAGATATCATGCATTATTTAAAGTACATGAAATGTCCAGAGGGATTGAGTGATAGCCAGAAGAGAACTTTGAAGTTGCAGGCATCTAAATATGTTTTCATGGATGGAGACCTATTTTGGAAGAACAGGGATGGTATACTATTGTTATGTCTGGATGAATTTCAAGCCAAGCATGTTCTAACTGAAATGCATGAAGGATTTTGTGGAGGACACTACTCAGCAAAAACAATTGTACACAAAATTCTCAAGGCAGGTTACTACTGGCCTAAGGTTTTTAATGATTCTTTCACACACATAAGAAAGTGTGAAGCCTGCTAGAGGTTCTCTGGAAAACTAAAGTATCAAGGAGCTTTGCCACTTTGACCTTTGCAAGTTGATGCCCCTTTTCATTAGTGGGGAATTGATTTCATTGGCGAGATACAGGAAAAATCAAGTGGAGGACACAAGTGGATGCTTCAGTTACCATCGACATTTTACCTCAAGTGGTAGAAGCTAATCCCAACTAAACAGTTATAGTGACAACTTCTGATGGACAACATTATCACCAAATTTGGTAAACCACTAAGGTTAATCACATAAAATGGGATGTGTTTCAGGTCAGATGAATTCAAAGGCTTCTGCAACACATATGGCATTACCATTTCTTATGTAGCTCCTTACCATCCAAAAGCTTAATAGCCGGGTTGAATCTAGTAATAAAGATTCTTTGGAAGATTATATGAGGATGTTGAGTCAAAAACAAGAAAGCTTGGGATTCAAAATTGAAACTGGTTGTGCGGGCTGATAGGATTACTGTGAAAAGGGCAATTGGAAAGTCCCCATTTGAATTGGTGTATGGAGCACAGGCCAGGATGCCTTTGCAAAATTTGTTACCAGTCTACAAGTTTGTCCTTCAGGAAGATTTGGATGTTCCTAAACCCATGGAAGAAAGAATCGAGCAACTAGCTGAACTTGATGAAATAAGGAGGGTTGCTCAAAGTCAAAACATGAAGTTACAGACACAGATGAAGTATCTATTTGACAAGAAGGAAAAGGATAGAAAATTTGAAGAGAATGATTTGGTGTTGATGTGGAACGCAAGGTGTCAGGAGAAGGGAAAACATGGTAAATTTGAGGCTTTGTGGTTGGGACCTTTTGTTGTTGTTGGAAAGAAGGGTGAAGAATCATACTATTTATAGAATATGGCTGGTGAAGATTAGGAATTTCCAGTTCATGGGCAATTCTTCAAGCAATTTTTCTCTTGAGTAACATAGAGGATTAAGGGTTGCCAGTGCATGGAAAACTCTTGCTTATAATCTTTAAAATTATTTTCCATGCACAGTAGCTTAGGATTTTTGTCCATCTCCATTTCACTCTCATTTTCCATTCACTTTCTTTCCATTCCATCCTGCTTCATTTCCATTGCCATTCTCTTCATTTCTGTTCACGGGTTCATCATTTTGTATCTAGTTTGCTCACCCAAAGATCTAGATCCTTACAATGATCTCACTATCATTCATCCCCAGATAGAGCCACTATTGGAACTGTAAAAATCTGATGTTTTCACATGTTGGTTTTACTCATAAACTTCCAAATTTGGTCCTACCGTGTGCATGTTTCACCCATATTTTGGCCATGTGACCCCATAGAATCCTTTGGGTCGTGTATTTTTTACATTCTAGTTCACATCGGCATGAGAATACCATTTTCTCCCCGACCCATTGTGCATTTTATCTAACATGAGTCTGTGTTGCCTTTCAGAATGACTCATTTGATGTCACAGCGATCAAAATTTTCTTGCAGGCACCGCTCGGCAGTAGTTCTTCACAGTCTCGGCGATAGAGGTTGATTCACATTTCGGCAGGAGTCTGGTCATCGATATAATGTTTCACCAAGTGCTCTATGTCTCAGCGACCGACTTGAATGAGGATACATCAGCAAGAGTTGCAGCGTCGGTACAATGTCCTAGAAAATTCTTGGGGTCTCATCGATAAACACAGAGAAGGAACATATTGGCATGAGTGTTGTATTCGGTATGTGGTCTCACCGAGTAAGTCATGTTTCACTGACTAATGCATGTGGATATTTATTGGCCAAGCTAAGGGTATTCGGTATGGGGTCTCAATGAATTTGAGGTGTCTTGACAACCGGTGATAAAGCTAAGCATATCAATATAACAAACGGTTATCGGAGGGAGGTCTTAGTGATTTCGTTGGGTCTCACCAATATAAATGGAAAAGGGTCTTTGTCGGTATAAGTGTTCCATTGTCTTGGCGATCTAAAATGAGTTTGGGATGCTTCTGTATGACATAATGTAATCTCCAAGAGGTCTCCCCGACATTGATGTGTCTCTTTGATACACAAGATGAAACGGTTACATCAGTAAGAGTTGAAGTTTGCGGCATATGGTCTTGGCGAGTGTGAATTGTCTTACCGACTATGCGAACCAATGTTGTTTTGGCCAAACTAAGTGATATCGATATGAGGTCTCAGCGAGTGACCTTCGGTCTCACAGATGAAAATAAAAAGACTCGTCGGTATGAAGATTGATTTTTCATAGCGACACACAAGATGAATAAGGGGCTTTCAGTGAAACACGTTGTGGTCTGCGTGAGGTCTCTCTGATGTTTGAATGCTACAGCGACTGTGAACGAAACAAAAAGAACACTTCAGTGAGATATATCTTATGTCTCAGCGATTGGAAGGAGTGTGACATGGGGCTCTCGATGAAACATTATGTATGATGTATGATATCTCCCCAACTCAGGCAAGTTACGGCGACAATGAATGAAAAATGACAGAATGCATCTCGGGGAAACATAAAGAAATCTATGTGACTTCTCTCTGACTCTGTTTGGTCATGGCAAAAGCGAACAACACAAGGAACAGAGGCCCATGGAGTGATGAATGATTGAATTTCCTTTGGCATACCCACAGAGGTGTCTCAGGGACTGTTTCACTGGTGAATATTGGAAATTCGAATGTTGTGGCTGACATGTATACATTTGGGAACCGTTGCAGGCCAACTCGATTGGAGCCCGAATTCTATGGAAGGGTGACATGACATTTCAATATGATTTATTTTCTCATGCTAGTCTATAAATAGGCATTTTGTAATTGTAGAAGGATCATCAGCTATCAGTTATTAGATTTTGATATACAGCAAGTAGATACAATAGAATAAAACTATCAGATCAGAGACTATTGTTGCATGATTTCATAATGGAGGTATTTATGAAAATCAGATGATGTTGCTACATTTTTCTGGTGTCAATTTTCTGTTAAATTTAATGAAAATACTGCTAAGTTGTCTCCAAGATTGATGCTTTCTGGTTGTTTAAATTGACATAACAAGTTTATGTCTCACTTATCAATGCACATTTGTTGTATCTCAGGTGGATTAATCAATTGGTTCTTTTCAAGCAGATTAAATCCTTTTACTTGATCACAGCAGAATCAAGGAGATTCATCCTCGATTACAAAGTAGAGCTTAGTAGTTACAAATTGCATGTTTATATGTTGTAAAATGTAATATATGCAAGATAATTTGAGTTTTCTCTAGAGAGGTGTTGTTCATCTTGATTTCATTTGACTTCACATACCCAATAAGGCACTAGTATCTGCACTTCATCATTTTGAATTCATCCAGTTTCTTTATATCTTTTAATTGAGCATTTTAGGATTTAGATCAAGATTGCCATTAAGCACAAGTTTGGATTTCTACATTTGTTCACTCCATCTACCATTGTGGACAAATCCATTGTGCAAGCAAGAAGGATAATCATAAGTTAAGTCTACCCACTTAGAAAGGCACACCCACCTAGGTCAAAGACTCAAGAGAAGGCGAGCTCTCTGACCTTGTTTGTTACCCTAAAGGACAAGAGATTGGCAACATCTTGAGGCATCTTGCATATGTTTTGAGAGCTAACAACCAATACATTGAGAACATGCCCCCAGCATCGTGGGCTAACAGACTAATTCCAATAAAGGTAGAAACGATAAATTTACCTTAAGAATGGGTCGTGTAGTACTAGGAGGGATCATGACACAAACACAAGACCAAGCTATGATGCGAACATGGATGGGTGATGGATGCAAATAGATGGATGATGGAAGTGTGATGGATGAATTATGTAGAATGAGTTGTGAAGATCATGGTGGATGGAAAGTGCTTATTTACACAAGGTGCCTGTTTGCTAGGTTTTCACCGAGGTACTTGCCCAAAGCGCCACCAAAGTGGTTTTCACTAGAGGATGATTTTTTTCTTTATTGTTTTTAATCCTTTTTCTAATTTTTTTGATTTCACCAAGATGCCTTTTTCCAGGTTTTCATCAAGGTGAGCATTTTTTCAAGACAATTTATGAATTTTTTTTGTATTTTTTTGTTTTACACCTTGGAAAATTAGGCATAAATTTTTTTGAGATGGGATATTTTCATGACCTCTTGCAGAGGCTCGCCTTTCGATGTTGATAACTGATATGCCCCTGACTTATAGCTTATTGTGATGATGAAAGGTCCCAACCAATTGGGTTCAAATTCTCCTTTGTTGTCTAGATTTGGGATGTTCTTCTAATTTTCCTTGAGCACAAGTTCACCTACTTGGAATGTTTGTTTCCTAATCTTCTTATTATAGCTCCACTTGAGTCAGGTCTAATACACCTATAGATGGTTTAGGGCATCCATATGTCATTCATCTAGCAATTCCAACTCATTCAGTCTTTATACCTGATATTCCTCATCTCTAATGAGATTTTGTAGTGATATTCTTAGTGATAGGAGCTCGATCTTGATGGGTAATGTGGCTTCTGATCCGTAGACTAGGGAGAATGGGGTGGCACATGTGTGTTTATGAATGCTTGTTTGATAGGTCCAGAGGGTAGGATTTACTTGGAGATTCCAATCATGACCAGCTTCATTCACTATTTTCTTGAGGATTTTCAGAATGGTCTTGTTTGTAGCCTCAGCTTGGCTGTTTCCTTGGGGATAATACGGGGTGGAAATGCAAGTTGAATTTTTTATTTGTATCATAGGTCATGGACATCCTAATTTTTGAATGGTGTCCAATTATCTGAGATAATGGCTTGTGGGACACCATAGCAACATACTAGGTAGTTTAGGATAAACTTGGATATCTGTTTTCCAATAATGTAAGTCATTGGTATGGCTTCCACCCACTTTGTGAAGTACTCAGTGGCAGTAATGATAAACTTGTGGCCATTGGATGAGGTAGGGGTGATTTTTCCAACGAGATCGAGCCCCCACTGTGAAAAGGGCCAAGGTGTGACAATAGGATGTAGCTCTTGAGCTGGTGCATGGATGAGGTCCCCATGCTATTGACATTGTAGACACCTTCTAACATAGTCATATGCTTCTCTCTCCATGGTAGGCCAATAGTACCCCGTCCTCAGCAATTTCTTGGCCAAGGTCATACTGCTTGAATGTGAACCACATATGCCATTATGTACTTCGGTTAAGGCAGTCAATGACTCCTTAGCATTTAAGCAATGTAATAGGGTTCCCTCAATGCTTCTATGGTAAAGGGTATCTCCTAGGATGACAAAACAAGATGCTTTCTTGACAAAGGTTTTCTTAAGGTTTGAGGTTATGTCGATTGGGAGGACTCCTATTCTTAGATAAGTGTATATATCATGGTACTAGGGATCATCAAGACCAACTATCTCGCACATAAATTCAGACTTTGGTACCTTGAATGTAGGCAGGAGAAGCTTCTCTAGTAGGAATTCATGCTTTGGGACATTGCGAGGGATGTCCAATAGGGATTCAATTGTCACCATGGCGTTTGTTGCTCTATTATTTTATTTAGGTATCTACTCGAATGTGATCTCAATAAAGGAACCCTTAAGACTTTCCACCAATTTCTTGTATGGAGTTATCTTATCATCCTTAGTCTGATACTCATCATTTACTTGATTGATTATTAGGTGTGAATCCCCATATACCTTGAGAGCCATGATATGCCACTGCACTGCTATTTTGAGTCCTATGGTTAGAGCCTCATATTCTACGATATTGTTTGAGTAGGGAAATGCCAATTTGTAGGATCTTGGTATGCAGTCTCCCTATGGAGTGATGAAAAAGGCTCTAGCTCCCGATCCATGTTGTGTGTATGAACCATCAAATTACAACCTCCATTGGTCTGCTATGCTTAATTTGAAGATGGATTCATCAAGGAACTCTTAAATTAGTGGATTCTCTAAATACATTGGTGCTTTTTTCAATTGGTCTACAATACCTTTTCCTTTGATGGCCTTCTGTTCTACATACTCGATATCATATTCTGATGGGATCATGAATCACTTGTCCATCCTTCCTATGAACATTGATTTTGAAAGTAGGTACTTGAGTGGGTTGATCTTGGCAATGAGTTTGATTTTATGTGCTAACATGTAGTGTCTGAACTTCTATGAGGAAAACACCACTGCTAGACAAGTTTTTTTGATGAAGGAATAATTTACCTCATTCCCTACCATGGTTTGACTGATGTAATAGATATCCCTCTTTGTACCATTTTCATTGTGTTGAGCTAGGAGAGCACCAAGGGTTGTTGTTGTTGCTGATATGTAGAGGATTAGAGGCTTTCATGGGATTGGCGACATAAGCACTGGAGGTGTGAGAAAATACTCTTTGATCTTGTTAAAGGCATGATCACACTTTTCATCCCACTTGTATGCTACCCCCTTGTGGAGTAGGTGAGAATATAGGATTGATTTTTTTTCTAGCTCAGTTATGAACTGGCCGATGGACTAGAGCCTGCCTTGTAGGCCTCTTAGCTCCTTCAATGTCTTAGATGCCTCCATCTCGAGGATTTCCTTTACCTTAGTGGGATCTATTTCAATTCCTCTCATAGAAATAATGTATCCCAAAAAATTCCCTTATTGTACGCTAAAGACGCACTTCTTTGGATTAAGGCAAACTTTGTATTCCTTAAGTCTATCGAAGATGACACTTAATGTTGCTATTTGGTCTTGCCTCTTTCTATATTTTTCCAATATTTCATGGACATAATCCTCCACAATCTTATGGATCATGTCATAAAATATTAAGGCCATGGCCCTTTGATATGTTGCTCCAGTGTTCTTTAGGCCAAACGACATCATGTTCCAGCAATATGTCCCCCATGGACAAGTAAAAGTTGTTTTGTGTTGATCTTCTTTGGCTATCATGATTTGGTTATACCCAGAGAATCCATCCATCAATGAAAGCATCTCATGTCCCGTGGTCATATCTACAATCATGTCAATGTTGGGAAGTGGGAAGTCATCCTTGGGGCATGCCTTGTTCATGTCTCTAAAATTTGTGCAGATATAGATGCCCCCAATGGGATTTTAGATGGGTACCAAATTTGATACCCACTCTGGATAGTCAATCGGTTGTATGAACCCTACATCAAGTAGCTTCTTCAATTCCTTTTTTACCAACAAGGAAATCTGAGGATGCATTTTTCTGAGCTTTTGTCTAATGGGCTGTGCTTTGGGGTAAACTGCTAGATGGTGGACCACAATCTCTAGATCAAGCCCGGGCATGTTGGCATAGGTCCATGCAAAGTTGACCTTTCTCTCCCTTAAGAAAGCAACTAGGAGCTCTTGTTCTTCTGACATTAATGATTCACCATAAAATGTGATATGCGGAGTTTCCTCTGTTCCCAAGTTGATTGGGTTGCACTTCTCGGCTAGAACTATTGACTTTTCCCGATGTAGATCACTATGAGAAAGATTGAATCCTTCATCCTTAGGCACCTTAGAGAGGTTTTCACCATTGGATACGTCCTTTATTTTTACTATTTTTGGGTCAGAGAGTGTCACAGTGTAGTTTTCACTCAAAGACCTTGAGATTATTCTCAATTTTTTTCTTTTGCATCTAAAGGATTTAATCATCTCCCCCTAGTAAGCTTGTGTGTCTAGTATGATGTTGAACCTAGCCTTATGATCTCCATGTGGTAATGTGTCACAAAGTCCCATAAATTCTAAGAGCATCTCATCATTTTTGAAAGTGTCTAGAATTGGTGGTGCTCATTGGTTATAACCAATGAGTTGGGGGTAGAATGGGTTGATTTCATGGGTTTGATGTTCGTTGGTCTCAAAATACAAGGTACTAATCATGAGTAGGGAGGTGTCTTCGAAAAGCATAGGGAAATCAATTATGGGGTCCTCATCACTATGACACACATCAATTATCTCAAAGGTGAAGGTGTCTATGACTCGACCTATGGATATATGTAATCGAAGGGTGGACACAAATTGCTAAGGAGGGGTTTTGACTTTCCTAACCAAGGCACCTTTTCCAAGTATGGTCACCTTCAGAGGGGTACATCCAAGGCCAAGATCTCTCATACATGTCTCCAAAATGAGAGGTATTAGAAGTTTGTTGTCATTTTTTCTAAGCTTTTTGTTTTTGTGATAGCCCATAGCGAGCATCATTTGTAATCCTTTATTGCTACCATCAATAGGTAGGTCAGTTGTTGGTCTGTTATCTTGGTATAGGAGGTTTGATGAGTCCTCTTCTATTATTTCCCGGCCTATATCTCTCCAAATCCTAAAGCTGGAGGAGCATGCTGTGAAGGTTTGGGATGAGGAAGCATTATTTGACTATGGTCATCCTTGTGACCTAGGAGATTGTGGTAATTCTCCTACTACAAAAGCATTTTTCAAAATTGCATAATCCCCACACCCATTGTCCTAGAGAAGGACCTTGATATCAGACATGGTGGGGATGGTGGGTGTCTCTGTCGTAGAAGTGGAGGCGAGGGTAGCTAGGTCGATGTATGGAGTTGAGGGGCCCTCATCATTCTTAGGCACTTGGGGGATTTTGTAATATTTTTCTTCTAGATTCTTGCAATAGTAAAAGGGTTCGAGATCCCCATGGACAATGACCTCTTGACCTTGGTATGGAAACTTTACACACTGGTGGAAGGTAGCAGTGATGAGTTGCATTCCATGAATCCATGGATGCCCCAAGAGGATATTGTAGGGTAATTCCAAGTTGAGAACTTGACAATTTTTTTCCATGATGGTCGGCCCTACTTGAATAGGGAGTTAGATTGTGCCTTGAGACACTATTTCTTGATCATCATAGGCTCTGATGGTTATGCCCTTTCCTTTTTCAACATCTTTGGAGAAGCCCAATATTTTTATTAATTTAAGGGTGCATATGTTCAACCCTGCACCCCCATCTACCAGGATCCTCTTGACCTTGTTTTTATGGACAAAAGCCTCAAGATGAAGTGTATGATTGTGAGATGGTTGTGTTGGAAGATATTGTTCTAAAAATGTCAGAAGGTGAGGTGTAGTGAGGTGTGTGACCATAGCTTGGAAATGATATACATCATGATCAGTGGGGATGGAAGATGAGGCCAAGGATTCTTCAAGAATCTTCTTGTGGGCTAGTGAGGTCTTCAGTAACTCCATGATGGAGATCTAAGCTAGGGTTCCTTTTAACTGATCAAGTACATTATAGCCACTACGAACAGATCTTGGGTTGGAAGTGGATGCTCTAGGAGGCCAAGATGATCTTGTGATGGTAAAATTTCTGCCTCTTGTGGTGACTCCACAATCAGCTTGGGCTCCTCTGA
The DNA here is from genome assembly GCA_007258455.2 of Sequoia sempervirens. Classification (NCBI taxonomy): domain Eukaryota; kingdom Viridiplantae; phylum Streptophyta; class Pinopsida; order Cupressales; family Cupressaceae; genus Sequoia; species Sequoia sempervirens. The sequence goes on along the minus strand of VDFB02018656.1, from coordinate 2,194 downwards.
AGGTGATGACATTAACCATTTCTTCTAGAGATGTGACAACATGGTCATACACATGATTCACACTTTTGAAGATACCCTTTCCTTTAAAATATTATTATTTCCCTTATTGTGGTTGGGCATCAAATTCGTGTAAATCTTTAAGTCTTGGTTTCCTGCTGGTTGTTCCACATTTATGATTTTGTCATCTATGAGGTCTTGGATCAATTTTTTCAACCTCATGTAGCTAGTATTTGTATGCCCCTTGATTTTGTGGAAATCACAAAGGTGATTTTCATTGTACCACGGTGGTTTTACCAAGGGCTCTTAATAGTTATCATAGGTGGGAATTGTCATGATTTTTTCTTGCACCAATCTTTTCATGATAGATCAGTTGATTCCCTAAGGGGTGTGTACTTCCACTTGGGAAAATTTTTGTTTCATTAAGGCTGTCTACCTTGATTGTCCACAGTGTTGACTATTTGGTTGTTTGGTTGTTGTGTGACAATGTTGGCTTGTCAATTGTTCTAATTGTTATGTAGATGTCTAAATTCTACTAATTTAATTTATCCAAATTCATCCCTCTTTCATCTTATTTTCATTAATTAATTAATATCGCTATTATTTAATTAATATCTTTAATTCTGCCAAATCCCTAAGGTATTTAATCAATAATACCTTATCTCTTTAATCCTCCTTCCATCAATTGAATTAAATAAATATCATATTTATTTAATTCCTCCTCATGTCACATCTTCCATCATTTTTATCTAATCTTAATCCTTCTTCTAATCCCATCATTAAGGTGTGCACATGCCTAATCCTTGATTAGGATGTGTCACATCCTCCAACTTTTGCAAGCTGGCCTCTAATCTCTCTTAGCCACCTAACCATCCACTAATCCTTCACTAACTAGCCTAATCAATCTCTCAAGGAATTTTTAATTCCTTTTAATCCTTCCAAGGAATATTTAATTCATTTTTCTCTTCCCCATGTCCTTTATGACATGTGTCCTTAGTCAACCCTATTAAGGCTTTCCTTTTGGACAAGGCACTCCACTTCCTATGTGAATTTTTAATTCATTTAATCCCCCAATGCACCTCCTTTGAATTTAAAATTCTTTCCCTCCCCATGAGCATATTTGAGGAATTTTTAATTCCTCACATGTCCTCTCCCCCACATGGGGACAAGTACCTCCTTTATGAGGAGATCTTTTCCAATCCCAAGGTACTTTGTACCCCCCTCCATGTCATGTACCTATCCTTCCACCTCATATCCACTTCACCTTTTAAGGCTATATCACATGCCACATGTCAAGATGTGAGGGCTTGTGAGTTCTCAACTCACCTTAGCCCTACATCTTGATATTTGGTGGCTCAATCTTGACCCTCCATTTCTTCCAGGAATTCTCAAAAATCCTATAAATACCCCTCTTTTCTCTCATTTTAGGGAGATCATTTTGCTAGCCAAACTCTTGCAATTTTGTTTCTCAACTTACACTTAGCCATTTTCATGTGTGTTTATCCACTTGCACTCATCCTCACAACATCATTTAGCTTGCATCTTATGCCATCCAAGGAGCATACACATTAAAGATCGAAAGGCCAACCAAAGGATCGATTCGACGCATAGTATAGAGTTCTATTTTGTTGCTTTCATCTTGTGTTGTTTCCAACTTAGGCTAATCTTGAGGTGTAGGTTGTTTTGGTGTTTATTTGCACTCTTTCACTTGTTGCTTGTTTTCTAATGCTCACATTCAACCTATCACATTTTTGGAACACCCGGTGGAACCCACAAACGGGTCTCTTTCTTTCACGTTTGCTATTTTTTGCATTTTTGCAGGTCCAGGTTACAGAGTGGGCGGACCCGGGTCTCTAACAGAGTGGTGGATCTATCTCCGGAGTGGGCGGATCTTGTCCTAGAGTGGGCGTGACTTCGCTCTACAATGGCGGACCTATCCTAGTGCAGCAAGGCACTCCATCCCCTCGCGGCTAAGTGGGCGTAATCTATCCTAACGCAAAGGGCGGACCTGCCCTAAAGTGGCTAACCTATCCCCTGCGGTTGCGGGTGGGACTCCATTCCGTGCAAAGTACAACCTATCTTATCGCAAAGGGCGGACCTGCTCTTTGAAGTGGGCGTGCACTGCCCCTAATAGAGTGGGCGGATCTATCCCTCGGCAGAGTGGCGGACCTGCCCTCCTAAGGTAAAATTTCAAGTT
>VDFB02018653.1:0-11619 GCA_007258455.2 Sequoia sempervirens | reverse complement strand
ATAGGTTGAGAATAGACTAGAACAATGAAGTAACTTGACCTAAATTTAGATCTATGCAATACAAGTGCCAAATAGCCAAAAAAGACCATATGTTGAAAGTACAAAATCCACTCAAGATCACTTCATATTGATTGTAGATTCAAGAAGTAGATGAAAAATCATGCACCTAAAAAAAATGGCACCTGAAAAGGAGTTTGTATGTGCCTGCACAGAGCCCCAGAAGTTGTAGAAATGAGGATTAGATAGGTACAGTGATGAAAAACTAAAAATTATGGAAAATATTTCTACCAAAATTAGAAACCAACCACATGGCTATGAAGTACATGAAAAATTAGCCTAAATTAAAAAAAAAATTCTTAAGAAAAGGAGCTAAAATGAGCAAGATATGGGCATTTGAAGATCAACATCAAAAATGAAAACTCAAATGGAGAGGGGTGCCAAAAATTTGAAATGCTCTATTGATGTGGCACCGACATAGGTTGGTTTCAACAACCCTATAGCTTAAATTTGATGTTGAAATGGCCATCAGGCCAAAAAAATCCCTTGCCTAGAATATTCTTCTCACGATGATAGAATATTCGTCAAGATCTCTGTTAGCGCCAGAATCTTGGTCAATGTAGGGAATATTTGTTGCTGATTGAAGTGAAGGTCATTGAATTTTGAGTTGATGTTGGATTTAAAAAAAAAATGCCACCAGATTGAATTTTTATTCATTGTCTTTTGAAATAATATCCACCAGCTTATGGAAGTTCATCAGTATGATGGTTGACCGGCCGCTACAGATTTGAGTCGATGTCGGTTTGTTAACTGTCAACATATAAAATAGCCTGTCGGTGTAAGAAACCTGACTAGCTAGCGGTGAGTCTGTGGATGTAGGGGGCACACTACTAATCTAATGCCATGTGGAAGCTTGAAGTGGTTGTTGGTATTATGTGAACTCGGTTGGTAGACTGTGTGGACCACGAAGGAAAGTCGGGGTTGGCACCGGCCACTAACTTCCTGCCATGTGGCAGCAACTGGGTTATGTACCTACTAGTATGTAGAGCACCTGCAATTGTAGGTACTATTTGCGTATGCAAATTTTTTGATTTTTTTTTTGAATGTTTTGATTTATAAAAAATTAAGAAAAACCCAAATATAATTTTTCTAGAATTTTTTTTTCAAAAATTTCCATTTTTTTTGTTTATTAGAAAATATTAAGAAACCTTCTGAGAAATGAATTTTTCAGAAACTATAGTAATTTTAGAAAATTGAAAAAATACCCAAATATGCATTTTTTTTATCTGGAGCTTCTGGTGTCAGATTTTGATGAAACAAAAGGGTATCCTAACTGGAAATGACCTTTTGAATCTAAATTTGAGGTTCTAGATCTGGCCTAAGATGAACCAAAATGTCACTGCTCCTCAGATTTTCCTCTTGACCACCTTCACACGAACTAAAATCTCCCAACAATGGCTATTCAAATAATCTCCAACCACTCTGATACCATGTAAGAAATTATAAAAAGAAACAATAGGATCAAGAGACCAAAGATAACACAAAAGAGAGAGAGAGAGAGAGAGAGAATATGATGATTGTATTCTCAATATGCATGAAGATGTTCAATTACAAGTATGTACAAGGCTTGCTTATAAAGGAAAGCTAAGACAAAAGGAAGGGCCATGAATGAGACAAGTGTCACAATCATGTGCAAGGGTAGGTAGAAAGAAATAATAGATAGTTCCATGAAAGGTGGATCACCCATCTAAAGTGGAATTATCATGCCATGATAAGTGGAGATAAAAAGGTGATAACTAGATCACACCACAAAGAGTGGAATTTCTCCTACACACACTTCCCTAAGCATCTCAATCACATCTCTCAATGTATGCACAAACCTAGATGCAAGATGAAAATAACTAGGTGTCACAAGTACAACTACAATGATATGCATTCCCTAAGTGAGCTTAAGTAAAGTGTAATAAGTAAAATACTTATTTACACCAAAAAATCTTAATCTTGCCTTATTTGGAGTGTTATAAAGTGTTGTAACACACTTTCATATTCCTTTAGGTTTGTCATTAATAATTGGGCTTTCTTATGCTTTAATTGGCCCTATTTTGCATCCACAAGCCTCATTTATTACATCTTGTCGAGGATAATCCTGAGACCTATTAGTAACTAATCATAATTTAGGTGTTTCTAGCTTGTATGGCCTAGATTTAGTGATCTAGGACACTTTGTGACAAAGTAGGACTGATCCTCCAATTGTGGCGAATGAGTCTCACCTAGATTTTTGGGTCCCAAACCTGGTTTTACACCTTTCTAGCACTTTTGATTTTTGGTTCCATACATTATGCTATATGGGAATCGTTCACCACCCACTTGTGGTGAATGAGTCCCGTGTGACCAAAATTCTAATTTAAATCAAATTTAAATGGGATTTTATTCTCTTAGATCTGATGTCGGCTTGTAGTGTTGTAATTTTGGGAATTCTTGCATAATTAAGTGTAAATACAAGGTTCTTTCACTCATTTTATCCTAACAAACAATTAAGTGACCTAATACTTTTGTAAGAAAGTTCTTAATAACAAGTTGAGTTCACAATAACATTCAAGTATCTTCAAGAGCATTCAAGGGAATAATTATTCATCAATTGTTGCAGCAATTCATGATCCATCATCATGACAAGGTTCTAATTGTATTATTTCATGTTCATGATTCATTATCTTATTTCATCATTTTGGTTTATTTACCTAAAAGGGGTTTGACCAAGGAAAACCCCTATTCCCTAACAATCAACATTTTCTCTCTTTCTTTGTGTGATTGTAGATATGGGTGCTTTGAAGGCTCAGAGATGATTGAAGAATAGGTTTCAAACTTGTTGGAGTCATATCCCTACTTGTAAGGTCAAAATATTCACAAAAAGTCACTTATAGCCCCAAAAATTAGGGTTTTGGATTTGGACACCTGGAGGAACAAAAAGAGCAAACTGAGAAGTGTAGATTGGAACTTTGAATTTTTGAAAAATCCAAACTAAACTCATTCACTAAGAGTGGTGAATGAGTCCCACTGTGGGAGTTTTTCAAAGATATTTGTGGATTTTTTTTATGAATAGGAAGCTATCTATATTAATTCAAATATAAAGATACATATTCACAAAAAAAGGGTGGGTGGTAGAAAGGCACACCCCAAGAGTCACATAGGCAATGCCCAAAAAATTAACAGATTACATGGGCTAATCCCAAAAGTCAAAAAATATCAAAGATAAAAAGGCCATTAAGTGGCCAGAGTAGTGCTAGCAGAGCTAGGAGGGTCTCTGTCATCCAAGTTTTTCCCCCATACATCAACGAGGTCTAGAGTGATGTCAGAAGGACCCCACCCATCATCAACATCTTTTTTCTCTTTATCTTCTTCCTTGCGTCGGGGCGAGATTGCAAGCACCATATGTGGGAACACTTTACCAGTAACTGGCCATCTAGAGCCAGAAGCAATAGGATCATCAGAGGGCCACCTGAAACCACCACCGCCACTCCTCGAAGCACCGCCAGAAGGCCTCCCCTAAGAAGCCCGCGGTGGAGGAGAACGGTTTCACCGAGGAGTGCGAGAATCCCGTTGAGGTGGGGGCTATGAATGGGGACACGCAGAGCCACTCCGTTGTTGGCCCCTGGAGGGTGACTGGCTATGGGAAGAGGTAGACGAAGCGGGGACCTGAGCAACAATACAAGGGGCATTACCCCAGTGGTCCAAGAGAACCTAGAGGTGAGCAACCTCAAGTGCAACTTTGTTAGCTTGCACTTGAACCTGTAAAATCACATTAGAGAAAATCATAGCTTTAGCGTATAAAGATACATGAATATCCATTTGAGAATGTGAAAAAATGCAAGCATTTTTGTCCTTCCAAATATTGAAGAGAATTTCCACCATGAAAGTGTGTCAAAGCTGGGTGAGTTTTGTAGGAATTCTGGGAGAATCTCCAAGCAACACTATATGCTAGGAGAAAGGTTCTAGCCAAAGGGCCGAAAAATGTCATGAATCCAAGTCCAAAGTTGCTGAGCTCTGGGAAAAAATGAGAAAAGATGCTTAAAAGTCTCAACTTGCCTAGAAAAAGGGTAGCAAGGGTCCCGGACCCCCAGGTGGACCAACTAAGAGCCCATAGGCAAGCCCTGGAAAATAATACACCAGGCAAAGTGGGAAAGCTTTAACTCAACACTTGCAGACCAAGTGGCAGCAAATCTTTTATGCCAAACATGAGCGGGAGATTGAAGAAGCCACCTCTGGTTCAAACTCTAAATCATAGAAAAATGTGGTGAGAGCCACCTATAACAAAGTTGAGGCTTGTAATTCCTAAAAGGGGTGTCTAGGTACCACTTCCAGTCTTTCCACCAAGGTTTGGTCCCATGAATTCCAACCTTATGAAGAATTTTAGTAGGAATGACAATCACCAGAACATCATAAGTAGCATGGTCCTGGTTATGAAGTCTGTACTGGGCACAAAAAGCATCCCACGACATGATACACATTGCGGGTCTAGAAAAAATCTGTTGCAGAGTCTGGATACCCTTCTTATGAAATATGAGTGTCTTAAGCCCTAGCGACTTAGCCAGCGGTCAACCATTGCTAGCAAAAAGAGACGACCACCAAAAATTGTGCTAGTTGAGAGAAAGCCCATATCAAAAACCAGAGCCAGCCCAATGGAACCAAGGTTTGACAACTTCCCAGGCCCGCCAGATGCTTTTGGCCACAAAATTTCCAACAATCTAGATTGGTTCATTCATGACTAGAAGGGTTTGAAAGCCAATCCCCTTCTAGGAAGGTCTATGAACAAGGAATCCAGATTGAATACTATGCTTGAGAAGAATTTTCTAGGCCTCGTCCCCAGTAAGGGCATGAATAATCCATTTAACACACATAGCAGTATCTTGCCGTTGAGTAGAAAGTAACCCGAGGACGACCAAATCTCTTGGAAGATAACAGAATTCCCAAGCCACACAATGAAACCCTATGTGAGTTTCAGAGGAGGCCTAGAGAAAATCACGAAGCAACTTCTCAAGCTTGCCATAGGTAGCTTTGGAGGGGGCCCAGCAAGAAGAATAATAAACATGGGTGGCCGCCAGGATTTTGGAACACACCTAGAATTTCCCTTCTAAAGAGAGGGGCTTAGTAACCCAATAAGTAAGCTTCTTCTTAACTCTGGAGAGCACGAATTTCCAAAGCTCAACTAGAGACGCTTGAAAAGAAAAGGAAATACCTAGAAACCGAAAAACTTCACTAGGCCCAATCCACTTCCAACCATACTATTGTAGCCACTGCGGTGAGGGCAAGACAGATTGTCGATAACACAAAGATTTATGCCACTGGATGGTAGAGCTAGAGGCAAGACAGAAGGTATTAAGACACTCAAGAGCCGTCGCAATGGAATCTTTGTCCTCCAGAAGGGTGATGAATGAGTCACCAACAAAATGGACATTAACAAGCTGAGCCTGAGAGTTGGGCAGAGAAATTCCCTTGACTCACCGTTGGGAAACCACATTGGCCAAAAAATAACCAAAAACCTTAGCTGCAAGCACATATAAAGAGGGGGCCAACATGCACCCTTGCCTAATGGAACAAAAGATTCCAAAGGCAGTAGATTGACAACCATTGATGGTGATACAAGATGAGGCATTTGCAAAGAGCATTTGAATAGATTGAATGAAATTGGTCCCAAAACCCAAGGCTTGCAGCATAGCAAGAATAAATGGTAATTCAATGCGATCATAAGCCTTGGAAAATCCAATCTTAATGAACACAACTTTTTGGTTTGCGCATCTGACCCATTCCATGCCTTCCCAAACAACAATGATATTATCCAAAATAAATCTGGATTTGATGAACCCAGTTTGTTCTGGGTGCACAATCTGAGGTAGAAGATGGTGGATTTTAAGAGCCAAATCCTTGGTGATAATCTTGTAGGAGACATTAAGAAGAGTGATAGGTCTCCAATTACGGATGTCTTCTAGGTCACCTGGTTTAGGTATGAATTTTATGTTACCTTTATTGATTAAGTTACCCAGGGAATTAGAGTGTAAAGCTTCTAAGTAAACTTGATGCAATTCATGCCCAATATCATTTTACATGGATTTGTAGAATTTACAAGGGAAACCATCAATTCCCAGGGCTTTGTCATTAGCCATGGAGTAAAAAACCTCTTTGAGATCATCAATTGATAAAAATTGATCACAAAAAAATTTCTGAGCTAAAAAAAGCTTATTTGGCACAATAGCAAGGAAATCCTAAAGGGCTTGTTATCGCACAGGCATGACTTCTTGTGCAGTGAAAATTTTCTCGTAATGATGCACAAAGGCTTGGAGAATGTCAAGCAGCTCAAAGAGCACCTGAGCACCATCTTTTATTTTTTTAATGCCTAGGGATGAGTGCCTAGCATGCAAAGCCAAGAAAAACTCTTTGGAGGCACGATCACCAACTTTTAGCCAATGTAACCAGGCTTTGATTTGCACTCCTTGAGTAGCATAACTATCAAAAATTTGTTTCTTGTGCCTTAGCTCCACCACCATGACTTGTAAGGAAGGAGAAAATGGGTTGGCCGCCAAAGCCTCGGAGACAGCACAGAAGTTAGTGGTGGTAGCCTCATAAGACCGTCGGTGAAAAATAGCTAGCTGGCACCCATAAATGCACAAAAATCTAGCCGTGTGGATGATAGCCTCATTCCACCAACAAATCTAGTATGTATGATGAGCTAGCCTGCACTCTAAATTCCAAAGTCTATGAATGTGGGCTAGGGTAGGATTGTGGCAGAGTAAAGATGTGTTAAAAAAAAATTGAGTTTTACATGTACTAGGTTGTCGAGTCTCCTATTCAATGCAAAAAGAAATGGGGAAATGATTTGACAAAGTCACATCAACTAACGGCTTAACTGGGAGAGAGGAGCTGTCAAATGAGAAAAAAGATTGTGCCGAGATCATGGCACGATCAAGGCACTTAAATATTCTATCAGAACCAGCTCGGTAATTGCACCAAGTGTGCCAGAGAGAATGAGAATGGCGGTGACCAATATTGGGATAAAAAACTCCCAATTTATTGCGCATGTAAAACCACACCTCCCTTTCCCTAGCTATCCATTTGAATGGAAAAGTGCCATCTTTTTCAAATTCCATTTCTACCATATTGAAGTCCCCTACAAAGTAACCGGTAGCAACTGGTAAAGAATCAACAATCCAACGCCAGTGCAAAGAGCATTCCACAACATCATTAGAAGCATAGACATTAATAATCCCAAAGGAATGATTATCAATGTTGAGAAGGATCCAGATGAGTCGATGAGTGGGATTAGACCCGTGGTCAACCACACAGAGTGCCACCATGGGACCAAAAGGTGATGAAATGCTTTACCACACCCAAGCATCTTGGTAGTACAAAAATTTTATTGGCTAAATAGAGCCACTCAGCCGCGAGCAAGCAAAACCAAAAAATTTAACTTCTTGGAGACAAAGCACTTCAACACCAGAGTACTTGCACAAATGGGTATTCAAATCTGCAAAGATCAACTTGAGTGGGATCAAACCCGTGGTCGACCCAGAACCAGTGGGCTTATTCTTTCGATTCGTGACTGTAGTCCATTTCGCATTAGGTTTGGTAGCAGATGTAGCAGCCGACCGAGGCTTTTCAACATCTCGTGGCAGAGAGGTGTACGAGGAACTGCTAAAGGGAAATCCTTTATCTTGTGGTCTGTTGACTGACACCTATAACACATGTTGGGAAGATTAAAATAGGTGACCTTTTGGGTGTGGCAGAAAGCTCCAATTTGGATATCAATGGAGTCTTTTAAATCTTTGGAAAGGTCAACTTCCACACAAACCCTCTTTTGGGGGCAGGCCTGAAAGAACCTATCTACCTCAATGCAAATAACCATCCCCAGTGAGGAGGCTATACTATTCAAAAACAACACAACAAGGCAAAGGTAGACTAGGAAATTCAATCCAGACTAGGACCCGCAACTTGGTGTCATCCGAGATGGCAAAGTCATGAGTCCATGATTGAAAAACTAATAGAAACGATCGAACATACTAGGGCCCATGGCTTAAGATGGCCTACACATGATTGACCTCCACAAAGCGGAACAAAAAGAAACCCTTGGTTAAGTTTTGGACCATATCAAGGCAGACCCCATGAGGGACCCAAGCCTTGTTAACCCAATCTTTAAGCACACTTTCAGGGGGAGTTCTCCCAACAAAATACCCAACAAGGGTGTATTTCTCAAGCCATTAATAGGTAGTATCAAAATCTGGTAAAGGAAAAACCACATCAGTTGGTGAATCAGAGCACTTACCTCGTGAAAGACTTTAAACAAATTTCTATGGACGTTTTTCAGAGGAGGAGCCATTGATTATCATCATCGAACTGCTAACACCGAAAAGAACTACTGGGTTAGAGCCAGTTGAAGGCATATTAAAACAAGAAACTACAATAAATGTGAGTGTACATACAAGAGGGTTTTCCTACACAGTATGACGCAAAAGGGTGACCGCAGAAAACACAAAACCCTAGTAGAGCTCATACACCATCCATGTTGATCTTTGCATATTTGAATACCCATCCGATGAGTGGGATCAGATTCGTGGTCAACCATAAAGGAGTGCCACCGTGGGGCCAAAAGGATGACAACTTCACCATGCCCAACATCATGGGTAGTACAAAACATTTTACTGGCTGGCCAAATAGAATGACTAGCCGCAACAAGCAAAAAACTGGAAATTTTAACTTCTTGGAGACAAAGCACTTCAACACCAGAGTACTTGCAAAAGGTATCCATGATAGAGTACATTCTGGAGAGGTCTGTTAGACCTCAAACATTCCATGAAAGGAACTTCATGAGTGAAACTCCTCCATGTTTTCGAAACCCGATTCCTCTTCATTCAAAGAAGAGAAACGATTCTGTAAAAACTCTGTTGGAACTAATCCAATCTTAATGGAAGAGGAGGACATCCTCCATTTTTCATGAACATATTCCCCTTCATCCCTAGAAGGGGAAGGGTTGCAAGAATGCCTGTGAACTCCTATCATAGGAGAAGCCACCTTCGGCTGTGAAGCCACATTTGGTTGTGTTAACATGATAGCAACCGATCGAGGCATATCCTTTGGCCTAGGCTACCGCAAAACATAATAAGCTCCAACCAGAGCTTCTTTCCCCTTCACAGAAGGGTTTGAAACATCTTTCACTGGCTCATAGGTCACAAGACTCGACCCAGAACCAGTGGACTTATTCTTTCAGTTCGTGACCGTAGTCCATTTCACATTAGGTTTGGCAATAGATGTAGCCACCGACAGAGGCTTTTTAGCATCTCGTGGTAGAGGTGTACAAGGCACTGCTAAAGGGTAGTCCTTTATCGTGTGGTTCGCTAACTAACACATATAGCATGTGTTGGGCAGATTAAAATAGGCGACCTTCTGGATGTGGCAGAAAGCTCCAATTTGGATATCAATGGAGTCTTTTAAATCTTTGGAAAGGGAAACTTCCACACAAACCCTCTTTTGGGGGGAGGCCTGAAAGAACCTATCTGGCTCAATGCAAATAACCTTCCCCAGTGAGGAGGCTATACTATTTGAAAACGACACACAAGGCAAAGGTAGACTAGGAAATTCAATCCAGACTAGGACCCACAAATTGGTTTTGTCTGAGACATAAAAGTCATGATTCCATGCTTGAAAAACTAATAGAGAGGACTAGACATAACATGGCCCATGGCTTAAGATGGCCTGCACATGATTGACCTCCGCAAATCAGAACAAAAAGAAACCCTTGATTAGATTTTGGACCATATCAAGGCGGACCCCATGAGGGACCCAAGCCTTGTTAACCCAATCTTTAAGAACACTTTCAGGGGGAGTTCTCCCAACAAAATACCCAACAAGGGTGTACTACTCAAGCCATTGATAGGCAATATCAAAATTTGGTAAAGGCAAAACCACATCAGCTGGTGAATCAGAGCACTTACCTCGTGAAAGACTTTTTGAACAAATTTTCAGGACGTTTGTTCAGAGGAGGAGCCATTGATTATCATCATCGAACCACTAACACTAGCATGAACTATTGGGTTAGAGCCAGTTGAAGGCATATTAAAACAAGAAACTGTAGTAAATGAGGCGGTACACACAAGAGGGTTATCCTACGTAGGATGCGTAGTATGATGCAAAAGGGTGACCGCAGAAAACACAAAACCCTAACAGAGCTCATACACCATCCATATTGATCTTTGTGGATTTGAATACCCATTTGGCTGAAACTTGCTCTAGTACAATTTTCCAGAATTGGGACTAATTCTCCCAGAATGGCCAATGAGTCCCACCGGGTTTAAAATTTGGCATTTTTAGGATTTTAGAGCTCCATTCTATCTCCAGCAAGTTTCCAGGTGCACACTTACTATTTTACAACTTTTGGTTTTGTTCCTCTTGCATTTTCAAGTCCTTTAGTTCAATTTTGCATATCACACTATTTTTTCCAACATTTTATTTTCCAAGTTTACACTTGGTGGTGAGTCCCTCATTAGTTATCATTCAATCTGTAGAACCTTACCTTTTTCAAATTTCAATCTCCTTTGTATTGAAATCTCAAGGGTTTGTTCTTGGGTGAAATGTATGAAATGGTCTCTCTCCTTTTAGGTCCAAAACCCTAGAATTGAAAGAGAGTCCCACACATCATATTTCTTCATTTCATTTTGGTGAAATTGCATTTAGAACACTTTCTTTTATGATTTGGTGTCCATCATCATCCTAGATTTAGCTTGCATTAACTTTACATTAGTGAAAGTGCATATAGGTTACATTTTTGCATCTCAAATCATTGCAAATCATCTAAAAATTGCATTTGTACTTAGGTTACACATCATACAACATAAAAATGATCAAAATCCATTGAAAATTCTAGAAAATTTTGAAAAAAATTCCTACTGGGACTCATTCACCACCTTGGGCGATTTAGTCCCAAAACAGATTTGTAACAACCTTTTATAACACTAAAAACCTTGTTTTTAAGCTTCTGTTTGTTGCCATTGGTTAGTTGTTTAATTGGGTTGGCTTTCTGTTACATGCATTTCACTAAATCTAGCTTAAATTAGTCCATTTCATGTATTGCTTCATTTGAAATTTGCATTCACAACATTCCATTTTCATATCATTGCATAGGGTAATCAAAAAATTATCTTGCTTGAAAATTGAAAAATGCATTTCATTTTAAGTCCTGGCATTGCATTTTAAGTTTGCATAGATTTATTTTCAAAATTTTTAGTTTCAATCTTCACCAAGTTTGCAAAGAAAAAGTTAGTCAATAAGCATGTTACTCATGCATTCAATGTATTCCCTAGCTATGAGAGTCGCTTAGCGCAAGAGAGTGAAAATGTTAATGCTTTCCTTAAATAGACACCCCCTCCTATCTATCCTATTTGTGAGGATGATGTGATAGAAGAGAATACAAACATAGATAATAATGATGATCATAATTTTTCTTCACCCTATACCTCTCCATTTAGTGATGAAGGTATCCTGGCAAAAGAAGGTACAATCATTGAGAATCATGAAGATCTTGCTTGTCCTTCTCCTCATCCCATTTGGGAAGATATTATAGCACAAGAGAATAAGATCATA
>VDFB02018652.1:0-24481 GCA_007258455.2 Sequoia sempervirens | reverse complement strand
GGTCTAAACAGCCAGAATAATTGCCCATAAATCTGAAACAACTCACAAACAACACCTCCAAGTTGAATATGAACAAATACCACTTAAAGAAACACCCAAACTTCACCACAACTCCTTGGAAAGAAAGGATATAAATCTAGTAACTAAGATAAAAAAGGTGCAGGTCTGAAAATAACTTATTTGTAGCTGTAACATCAATAATCGCAGATAAAAACACTACAAATTTCCACTCCAAACATTAAAGTTCACTCCAAAATGGTTAATACAACACTCCCATAGACCCAATGCCTTAAATCACCAAGAGAAGAATACAAAATGGGCAGCCCTTGGGCTAGGAACTCTCATGCCATCCTCTAGGCTGCTCATCAATGGGATGTTCAAACCCCAAACAACAATCTACATTCATTAAATGGTATGTAATGTCCCCTTCCTAGGCAGTTTAGGTGTTTGAGGGGTTAGCCTATCATTCGGACCCTCGTAGGCTGACATATGTGATTAGAGGGTTGCTTTTGGCAGTTATCCTGAGTTTTGGGACATTACTCCATCAGTTGATTCAGGTTTGGGCCTTTGCAGAGACTTACAGAGTGATATTCAGGCACTTACTATTTATAGTAAGTCAGGCAGACAGGGGTTACTATTTCTGGCAGGGCACCTGGTTCAGTTGTTTATCTCAGTTTCGACCCAGTTTGGCAGTTGGGTGAGGAAACAATGAATATTTGAGCATTTAATGATATTTGGAGAATTATTAATGTTGTGACTTTATATTATAAGGTCAATTAATGAAATATTAAATTATTGATGGAATAATATAAAGTATTTAATACTTTATATTAAAAGAGGCGATTATTAATTAATGAGTATTAATTACTCATGGAGAAAAGGGACGCCACTTTAATGATAATTTAATAAAGGACTCAAAGGCGAATTTTATATTATTAAATGTTTATTTAATTGCTTTTTGAGAGGGGTCGAACTTGTGAGAGAAGTATTTATTTCTCAAAGATAGAATAAAACTCATTATTGATTGATTATTAAAATTTTGTCTTTTCTCTCTGAGAACATTTGGAGTTGGAGAAACAAGGGTTTCTGCAATCAGGTTTTGGAGAACGTCAACTCTTCAGAATCAGGCATACTGAGGCTGTGAAAGATTTAGCTGAAGCTTGTCAGTAGAGTGGCTTCATTCAGAGGTCACCATTGAGCATATTGTGAAGTTTTTGGTTGAGGGCTTGGATCGATTTTCTTCTAGAAGGAAATCCTTTTCAGTGACTGTCCATCATCTTTCATCTAGCATCTCTTACAGCCGTACGGATTTCATTTATTGCTGGTTATTGGGCCGTACTACACAGTAGCAAGGATGTCTTTCTCATAGATAGCAAATCGCCTTGCCTTTTTGCATTCTGACTTCACCAGTGTGGACGCCTAGGTCTCCAGAGGCATCTACGATCATCATTTGGTGGGAGAAGGCTGTATTTTGGATTGGCCGTACTATTTCATGCCTTCTACAGGTGGCTGCAATCAGAAACCAGGTTCTTCAAATAATACATATTGTTTGCCTTTTTATCTGCATGTTTCAGATTCAGTGTTGTAATCATTTATCTATCATAATACAGTCATTCGCCTTCATGTAGAAACCCCAGTTTCCCCGTTCCCTCTGTATTTGATGGTTTTAATGTTTTTCTGAAGGTTTTAGGTTTTTTTTGCCTGTCTTTTGGTTTTTTGCATGTATTTGAAAGATGGCGATTTTGCTTGGAAATGAGAAATAAATTCAAATAAAATAAACCTATCTCGACAACAATAGTATTTGAATACCACTACGAATACCAGTCTATTATTTGCCTTTCTGAAATGATTACAAAATTGTTCTTCAGACATGCAATATAAAATAATGATTTTTTTATGAAGGAAAAACCTGGTAAGAAGCAGCAGGCTGATCTGATGTATTGACAGTACGGCTGCAAGTAGTGTCTTCTCCCTCTGAATAACGAATGCTAACAGCTCCAGACTCCTAGGCGCCAGATGAAGTGTAAAATGTAAGATCAGCTGCGAGCGCCCTAACCTGTGAAGACTACATGCCCTTTGATGGGTACAAATTTGACAAAAAGTACCTACTTCTGCACAAAGATAAAATGCAGATGGTACGGCCTCCTTGTAACCAGTGTTTAAGCCTTCTGGATATGGTGCACTCTGATAGACGAAGTCTAACTGCAAATGAAAAAGATGCCTTGCTCTGAAAACCCAAGTATGGCTCTCTTGAAACAGTACGGCCAGGTACAGAAAAAGTACGGCCAGAAATCAGATTGCTGCAATGAATAAAATGTACGGCCTCTTAAGTCAGTGTTTAAGCTCTGTAAACAGGTGCGCTTGGTAGAAATATTCCCTCTGGTTTGAAACCCTGTTAAAACCCTCTAAGTTCGAATCACTTAGAAACTTGCAAGTGTACGGCCAAGTACAGATCTGGTACGGCCTGGTACACAGCTGCAATAAATGCAAAATTCGGCTCTTCTCAGAATTCACAGTTTCAGGCAAACTAGTCGCTTTCTGATGAAGGTTCTTCTGGAATAATATCACTTCTCTGAAACCCTGACGAATTAAACTTCTGTGATGTTCAATGATTTCCTCTGGATGAAGAAATCTCACGACTGCCAGTAAATCGGGTGATATCTCACACCCTCTGAACTGTTTCGATGGAGATGGCTCGTTCTCCAAAGAATTTGTGATGAAACCCTAAGGTCTCCTTTCTCTGGCAAAGCTGATCAATTTTCAACCAGTCAAAATGCATAATAGCTCAACTTTCAAGGCAAAACCCTTTAATCTTCTCAAAAGGGCGAATTCCTTAATAATAGGGAATTATTAAAATATTGACTTTTAATTCTTTTATTATTTTCAATAGTCTCCGTCAAATATTTTAATATTAATTTAAATGTCCAACTGGCCCCTTCCTGATGATGGGCGCACCCCTCAAGGCAGATAACTTAAGTTATAATTTAATATTATAACTTTACATTATAATCGTTAAATAATTAATATCTAATTAATATAATTAAATATTAATAGCCCCTACTGCTACTCATCCGACATCGCCTGGCCCGGGTCACTTAACTCAAATGAACTGATGCCACTAAATCCCTATCGCTAAAAATAGCAGGGTCCCATCACCGCCAGAACTCGCTAAAAATAGCAATTTCACAAAGGTCTCCGACATATCTAAATCAAAGCTTTCAATTGATCAAAACCGCTAACCTGGATACCGGAGCCAAGTTCAAACAATTCTCCACGACTCTCGCCCCACAAGGGTCTCATGATAGGCCAATCTCACGATCACTGATGCTCGCCAAAAATGGGGACATGACAGTCCGCCCTCCCTAAAATTGCTTGACCCCAAGCAATCTCCACTGCAAACAAACTCCAATCCTCAGAAGGCCCAAAAAGAAAACTGTGTAATGTCCCACACATCTCAAACTGTCTCCTATAGCATCATCAAAAACTCAACTGCGCAAACAATACCTGGATCCCAAACCCAGCGTAAAAGTCTGTCGTGACGGTCCTCCTCAGGCTGCCACTGCGCTCTACTACCTCCAACTTCACCATGCTGAGAATAGTGAAGTGACCCAATGGGACCCATCCCATACTCGATGCCAAAGCTGTCGCCACCGGGATCCGAATACAATCTGAATCCACATCCATCCGTCATGCAGAGATAAAATCTCCTAGAAGCATCTACTGTCCTGAATCTCTCCCTGTCCTCTGTTAAACTCTCATGGATGTGATAACTGTCCCAGCCATCATGCCAACTAACACCATAGTCGCCCTGTAACCATGCACCTGTATGAAAAATCTGCGACATAGCAGTATCAAGCCCTGACGAATACATATCGGCATGATAGATGACTGACTGCGGCCCCTGCAAGTAATACCCCACAAACTGCTGGGTCAAGTACCTGCATCCACTAATCCCATCTTGTGAAGATGGTAACTCTGCACACAATAATGAATTACTCCCCTCAACTGTACCGAGAGAATCACCCTGTGTACAAGTATGGTGCACCGAATCATGTACAGGTGGATCAAAGA
The DNA here is from genome assembly GCA_007258455.2 of Sequoia sempervirens. Classification (NCBI taxonomy): domain Eukaryota; kingdom Viridiplantae; phylum Streptophyta; class Pinopsida; order Cupressales; family Cupressaceae; genus Sequoia; species Sequoia sempervirens. The sequence continues at coordinate 20,410 of VDFB02018652.1, read as the reverse complement.
CAAAACTATAAGCACTCCGCACCGTGTACACCTCGTTAAACTCCTCTGTGAGTCTTGTTCGGAATTGCGATGCACTGGAACAATCCCAAACACTACGATCATCACCCAACTCAGAACTAATGTCAAAAGTACGAATAGCGTCCAACTCGAAGAGTGGGTTATCATAGATCAAACCACCATCACACTCAAACAATGGATTATTCACAAACTGCACCATCACTCCATACTGATCTGAATCATCCATCTCTGAATCGCTGGAATAATAAATTGAATTGTACTCCTGACTTGGCTCAACCAACTGCCGATCGTAGTCAACTGTATCGGATGAAAAGATTGATTTGCTTCCAGGAGAGGGAAACAAATCATCATAAGTATCAATCTCCCAACTGGATGAAACTCTGAACATCTGCTGTGAAGATAGACAAGTATCGAGGGTTGTCACACAACTCTCGAGTGAATCAACAACCATGTCACAAGAACTATCAATGCACTGACCTGCATCACCTATCACGGGACTAGTCTCATGAGAACCGGGTGCAATGCGTGGCTCACTGCAACTCTCATCTAGTGCACTCATCCCGTCAGTATCAACTGCACCTGTGACCATGATGGATGTAACCACATCATCAACATCTCCCTCTCGGCTATGAACCATGGGTGCATACTCCTCACCAACCACTGCCATGATATCCAAAGGTGGTGAAGATTGTGCCAAACTCAACGCCACGGTAAGCCTCTCAATCTGTAACTGTGACTCACGAAGAGCCAACTGGGTGCTCTGCAATGAATCCATAGTCACCTCATGCTCATGAGTGAGCTCATCGATCCGCTCCTCTTTTCCCTTCCATGCATCATAACAAATGCAATCCCACTCGAGAAGGAAATCCCTGTCTGCTAGTAGTTTTAGATAGTTTTGTTTCATTGTTCCAATCGCCTCTCGGAGTGCATGTATCACTGCAAGGGAAAAACCACTCTCACTGTGCTCATCGGTCGAAGGCGGACTCCAACCATAGGTAGTCAACATCTGACGAGCAACGTCAAAATGCTCAAGGGCGGTAGCAATCATAGTGTCATCCACATGTAGTTGCCCAACCAAATGATGAGGACTCTGTAGCTTACGACCCCCATACGAGATTTCCGGTTCACCATATGCACTATGATATGACGCTAATTCGTCATCACTCACCTCATGATCTGCAGCATCGTGTGTGCTCTCAAACATGTACACCTCAACATCTAAGGTACTGCTGCTCTGTACCTCGAAGGATGGCTCAACTGGTACGGTAGAAGTTGCTGGTCTGACAGTATCCTCACACGCTTCTACTCCAACAGTGACCGCATGCTCATCCAACGCATGATCCTGGGATTCCATATCAACATATGAATCCTTTAGCTGGTTTTCAATGGTCTGATCCGAAAAATCAGATTCGTCATAACATAAATCCTCAATACCAACTGCATCTATAGTACCCAACTCTGGAGTCTCTTCACGTGACGACTCAATAGGGTTACTTTGCACCTCTGAAACAGCTGTTGTATCATGCTCACGCAAAGTTTCACCATCGCTGTTATAAAAATCAGAAGTGGCCTCCATCGTAGAAACTCCTTGAGTCTCCTCCTGTAAAGACGATGTAGGCAGATTATTACCCCAAGCTGTGCTAGTGTGCTCATGGATCAGATAAGCACTTCGATCAAATTCTTCACACAAATTTCTGCCTACTTCATAAGAAACTGAAGATATCAAATCATTCTGACGAAAAGTGGTATTATCATTATGTGTAGATTCTCTGTCCTTTCCAGGTGTAAACAACTCACGAGCTGTAGTGAGATATCTCTGTTTCTCAAACTCCGTCTTATGGCCAAGACTCGGGTGCACATCCACATAACTTATGAAAGGAAGTTTTTCTTTAATCTTCTGAGGTAGAATGCTATATTCCCTGAACATGCCAATCACTTCGCTTTCTGTGTTTTGTGGTGTTCTGTCAATAGAGATCCTTCCGCTACTCTCAGGTGATACTAACTGCCACTCGTTGTTCGCTGTCCTAAATGTACCGGCGAACAAACCCTCATGCCTTTCACCTGTTACAACCTCATCGGGCTCCTGTCTCGTGAAAGTGGGCCTAGTAGGCCTATCTGCTGTCCGTGACACTGACCTAGGAGCTCTCCGTGAATCTGTAACACTCCTGTCATCGTCACGATGTGATGACGATCTCCTCGGAGTATCCAGTCTCTGAAGTGCAACTGCCACCTGCTGTAATACACCATTTGACCGCCATTGACCTGCACTAAGTTCTCTGAGTGCATGCAAGACCTCTGCACGGTTCTGACCTCTGTTATTGTAAGGAGTCTCTGTTCTAAGATTAACTGTTCTATCAGTCCTGTAATACCTGTCAGTTCTGTCAGCCATGTTTCCCGGCTGCCAGATCGAACCCTGTTGCCTGTCAACCAAAGTTCGCCTGAATAAATAATACCTGATAAGACCCAAACTGTTCCGGCTGCAGAAGACGGCTAAACCCTCAGGATGGCAGGATTTAGCTCTGATACCACTGTAGAAACCCCAGTTTCCCCGTTCCCTCTGTATTTGATGGTTTTAATGTTTTTCTGAAGGTTTTAGGTTTTTTTTGCCTGTCTTTTGGTTTTTTGCATGTATTTGAAAGATGGCGATTTTGCTTGGAAATGAGAAATAAATTCAAATAAAATAAACCTATCTCGACAACAATAGTATTTGAATACCACTACGAATACCAGTCTATTATTTGCCTTTCTGAAATGATTACAAAATTGTTCTTCAGACATGCAATATAAAATAATGATTTTTTTATGAAGGAAAAACCTGGTAAGAAGCAGCAGGCTGATCTGATGTATTGACAGTACGGCTGCAAGTAGTGTCTTCTCCCTCTGAATAACGAATGCTAACAGCTCCAGACTCCTAGGCGCCAGATGAAGTGTAAATTGCAAGATCAAAGGTGAGGCGTCCTAACCCAGGTGAAGACCATGCCCTTTTGATGGGTGTACAGCTTGACAAAAAGTACGGCTGCAACAGTATTAAATGCAGATGGTACGGCCTCCTTGTAACCAGTGTTTAAGCCTTCTGGATATGGTGCACTCTGATAGACGAAGTCTAACTGCAAATGAAAAAGATGCCTTGCTCTAAAAACCCAAGTATGGCTCTCTTGAAACAGTACGGCCAGGTACAGAAAAAGTACGGCCAGAAATCAGATTGCTGCAATGAATAAAATGTACGGCCTCTTAAGTCAGTGTTTAAGCTCTGTAAACAGGTGCGCTTGGTAGAAATATTCCCTCTGGTTTGAAACCCTGTTAAAACCCTCTAAGTTCGAATCACTTAGAAACTTGCAAGTGTACGGCCAAGTACAGATCTGGTACGGCCTGGTACACAGCTGCAATAAATGCAAAATTCGGCTCTTCTCAGAATTCACAGTTTCAGGCAAACTAGTCGCTTTCTGATGAAGGTTCTTCTGGAATAATATCACTTCTCTGAAACCCTGACGAATTAAACTTCTGTGATGTTCAATGATTTCCTCTGGATGAAGAAATCTCACGACTGCCAGTAAATCGGGTGATATCTCACACCCTCTGAACTGTTTCGATGGAGATGGCTCGTTCTCCAAAGAATTTGTGATGAAACCCTAAGGTCTCCTTTCTCTGGCAAAGCTGATCAATTTTCAACAAGTCAAAATGCATAATAGCTCAACTTTCAAGGCAAAACCCTTTAATCTTCTCAAAAGGGCGAATTCCTTAATAATAGGGAATTATTAAAATATTGACTTTTAATTCTTTTATTATTTTCAATAGTCTCCGTCAAATATTTTAATATTAATTTAAATGTCCAACTGGCCCCTTCCTGATGATAAGCGCACCCCTCAAGGCAGATAACTTAAGTTATAATTTAATATTATAACTTTACATTATAATCGTTAAATAATTAATATTTAATTAATATAATTAAATATTAATATCTCGCCCGTTACTCATCCGATTACTGTTCCGTCTGAAGCTGACGAACTCTGAAATGAATCCGGATGCCGCCAAATCCCTACTGCTAAAAATAGCAGGGGTCCCACTCTGCCTGCCAGGAACTGCTAAAAATAGCAATTCTGCGAAAGGTCTCCGATTGAGCCCAAACGAAAGCCAATTGATCAAAACTGCCAATCTGACGCTGAGCCAAGCTCCGAAACGACCCTCTACGCACTCTGTCAGCCTACAAGGGTCTCATGATAGGCCAATCTCACGATCACTGATGCTCGCCAAAAATGGGGACATGACACTTCAGGCTAGAAGTAGTTTGTTTCAGTATTTCATATTCTTGTCTTTTATATACTTTACAAGCATTTATTATCAGAAATCGCAAAACCCTCATTGCACATAAAAACAAAAAAAACCACAAAACATCAAAACACAAACAAAACTTGCATTTCCGACAAGTAGCTGGGGTTGAGAGACACCTGGTCTCTTACATGGTACAACATTGCAATGGTGAAACAGGCAACCTCAAACAACATTTAAAGAGTTTTCAAACTTGGAAGATTTACCACGCAAATGGCCCAGCTATGAATGGTATGTCAAAGCAATATCAAACTCCTCCAATGCCTTCTTATTTCAACAAACTCTAGCAAACTTTGGAATAATAAAAGCAATCGTCAGACACAAAAAACTCTCCATCTTTGCAACCTCCAAGACTGAAACTCCGATTTGTAGCAATGGTGATCTTTGAAATGAAATGACTCTAGTCTAGCTAGGGATTATCTTTCAAATCCAAAACTAGAAATCTTGAGAGGGTTTTTGTCCTCAAAAGATTGTGGAGAACTCAGGTTCATTCCAACAACATAACAATATCATTCACCAAACTCTCCAAAATGAACCCCAACACTTCCTTATGTAGCTTTTTTGGAGGGAATTACATAATTAAAAAATATAATAATTCATTTTTTTCCCTCACAAAGACCCTTTTTGAAATAATAATAACATTCATGTGCAAAGGCCCCCTTATCTAGGCGTCTAACTTTTAAAACACTTAATCACCTTTCTAGTGAGCTATTATATCAAATTGTCCTTTTAATATTTCCCAACATTAGACAACTTAAGTGAATTAATTAAAACAACTCAATAGCTTACCCAAGTTGCGGAAAGCACTACAATTGCATCGGAATCAAACTCTAATTACATTTAGATGATACTAAAAAGGTAGGATGAAGATTGGAGCCAAACCGGTGACTTACTAAAAATAGACTACTCCAAAATTTTGGAGAAGTCACCAAAAGTCGGAATTCACTTTTGAAAGTGTCATATTGATCCATACTATCTACTGAGCTCATTTCCAAGAACCAAAATCATTGCTAACCAAACTTGAGCACTCCAAGAACTTTGGTGTTCTGCCCAATTCACTAAGAAGCTTATGGGAAAACTCAGACAGAGCTAAATGTTCACAAATCGATTATGCTTAAAATGGGGACATTACATGGGGTCATGCTAATTTTCATTTTCCACTTCTTTACTATGTTGATCAAAAGGAGTCTCCTTTCACAACAATGTGTGGGTCCAACCTTCTTGCTGACTTATTTGTGGATTTTGATAGCTTTTGACTATAGGCAAATAGATTGGATTCACATATTAGAAGGTTTAGAGATGACTATGTTGCATGCTAGAGGCATGACCTATGAATTTGAGGCTAAAGTGGTGAATTGTGCAGGCATACTCATTAAATCATGTGTCTTATTGCATGATTAGTAATATGAATCCTAGGAAAGCTTAGAGAGAACATAAGCACATTATTGTTTGTCTTAAGTGGTATGATTGGCATCACTATCGATTAACTCTACAAAGAAGCTTGAGCATGAGTGATAGATGCATCTTTGTTGGATACAATGGTTTTAGGTATTTTGCTTGTATGATTTAGGTTTTGATAGATCATGATTTGGATTGGATGGAACCTTGAAAGAGAAGCATTTGCTTCGTCTAGGAAGTGGAGATTGAGGAACACTTTATTTTCTAGGAGTATTTGTGCTACACCCTTAGAATTGGTGTACATTGGGTTATGAATAGTTGGCTTGTGGCTATCTTAACTCTTAATGAAGTCATATTATCATTATTATATTGTTATTTAGATGTTTTGGTCGGCCTAAGGCTTATATAGGGCTATCTAAGTCAGCCTAGGTGATATCCTAGGCATAAATAGGTATTTATAGGAGGTAGTGAGTCTTATTTCATGATCATATTGTGAATTGTGTTCTCATTGGAGATATTTGGAGGTTTGTCCCCTCGAAGTGGCTTGTTATTCTCAGTTATTATCAAGCATTTGTAGCATATTTTCTATCATATTCTTCTATTGTGCAAGTTATTTCTTTTCAAGTTGTATCAGCATGATCTTGGCACCGTAGAAGCAAGATGTTCTCTTAATATTGGAGGTCATTTTGGAAGGAGCATATCTCTCAAATTTTGACGATTTTTTTTTTGAATTTTAAATGGTTTTTGGAGAACATATTAAAGAAGCTACAGTCCAGATTTCAGAGACATTGGAGCATAATTGAGCGAATTATTGCAAAATTAGGGTTTTTTCCCAATTTATTTGGAAGGTGCATATCTTTCAAATCCTACCGAATTGGTATCTGATTTTTAGTGGGTTTTTGAAGACACAATAGAGAAGCCTACAATAAAAAATTTGGAGTTATTGAAGCAAAAATAAGCGAGTTATTGCTAAATTAGGGTTTCCAGCAAATTTGCTCTCAAGGCTGCAAATCTACTATTTTTTTGAGTTTTTTCTACGTAAGTGGTATGTTGGCCTTAGTAAGTTATAGTAAAAATTTCAGAGAATTTAATTTTCATTGGTGTGATTTATCTCAAAATTATTGGCTTCCATCATGACGGGGCCTGCAACAAGAGGCAAAAAGAATGTTGTCACATCGGGGAAATCCCCTGATAAAGGTGAGGTGACAATAGAGGATATTAATCCCAACGAGGAAATAATTAAGGTCAAGGAAGACATGTCCTCAATGAAGATGGAGATGTGTGGCCTAAGAGGAGATATATCGAACATACGAAGTATGTTAAGTGCCTGTATGATTGAACCAAGAAAGGAGGTCTCAAGCAACCAAGGTGAAACTTTCAGGTTTGCTACTCTTGACCCAAATGTTAATACTCCTATGGGATCTATGAATTTGTTACCAAAGGTGGATATGCGCAAGTTTGATGGCAAGGATCCTCTAACATAGATAAACCAAATGGAGAATTTTTTTGAAGTACATCAAGTTCCAAATGGACAAAAGGTCACAATGGCTTCCCTATATTTAGAACTAGATCAATTCATTTGGTATTGTTGGCTTTGTACTCATCGAAAGAAGAAGGGTCTCACTGTCTCATGGTTGGTTTTTACGGAGGAACTCCAAGCACAATATAGCAATAGTGTGATAGACAACTTCTTTGGCCAACTAGCTAAACTTCAACAAACAGGATTAGTGAAGGATTATATTCAACGATTCCAAAATATTTCCTTACGAGTGGATACAATCACAAAGGAGAACTTGAATAATTTATTCTTGGGTGGTCTCAAGGATCACATTCAACATGAGGTACACATGTTTAGTCCTAGCTCTATAAATGAGTCTTATATCTTAGTATGCAAGGTAGAGGAGAAGTATTTGATTCTGTAATGTCTCCATTCTTGCGAGCATCAGAGTTTGGAGGATTAGCCTATCATTTGACCCTCGTAGGCTAACGTAGATGATTAGAGGGTCTTGTTTGGCAAATATTAGGGTGGTTTCTCCTCCAGAGCTTTGGGTGGTTCAGGATTGGCCTTCGTTTGGTGATTCAGGACTCAGTTTCACACACTATTTATAGTAAGTCATTCAGCTAGGGTTACTATTTATAGCAGGGCACCTGAGTGGGATATATTGGCAGTGTCGATTTCAGAATTCAGATGGCTAAAGAAATAAGGAGTATTGCCTAAATTATAACGTTTAATTATTATTAAAGGTGACTTTAATAATAATTAATATTATAAAGTAATATTATTAAGTTATAATTGCACTTTATAACTTAAGGGGTCATTAGATATTAAAAGGGGGCCATTTTAATTAATTACTTGGGTGCCAATTTCAAGGAAATTTTTTAATGATGCTAAAGTGCAAACTTAATAATATTTTAAATGATTTAAAAGGCAAAATGGAGGGAATCGACCTCTTGAAGTTTATATAAAGAATCCAAAGGAGAAATCGAATCATTCATTGAGCATTTAACTTTGTTTTTGGTTTGAGTTCTTGGGATTTGAGTTTGAGCCCAAGGGTTTCAGCATTTCAGCATTGGAGAACGGAAACTCGTAAGTGTTTGTACAATTTTGAGGCTGTGAGGGATCAGCTGAATTATTGCCTAGCGTTTGGCTTCATCCAGAAGCCAACATAGAGCTAAATTGGTGAAGCATTTTGAAGAATACATTGTAGGTTTGAGCAGATTTCTATTGAGAAGATCAAACGACAAAAAGGCTGCTTGTTCATTGCTGGGATTACATTCTCAAGGCCGTACAACCCTCTTTCAGCAGGCCGTACAGGCACCTAGGGTTGGCGTGTTGTCTCTAGGCCAAGGTGCTTAGTCTTTTTGGCTCTTCCTTTCTACAGTGTTGGCGCCTATCATCCTTTCAGAATTTCATATTATTTGGAGGTGGAGAATACCTTATTTGCAGCAGTACGTCTTGTGCAAGGGTTTCATCATTCGTTGCCAGAGTTTTCCAGATTGGTCATGTGTGGCAGCATCAACAGCCATGGCGTTACTTGCAGGTTCTTTAGCTTTCAGATTTGCTGTCATTTTAAGGTTACATGGTATCATTGAAATCACCCTCTCTTAAAGAGGCGATTGAGTAATCAATAGCATGCATATTGTAATCAGATCTCAGCTTTTAGAGGGTTTGCATAGTAGTCGCATTTAGTTTGAATAAATGGCATTATAGCTGCATTCTTCCATGGTATCATGTAAGCCAAGAGTCTTGGTGAATACACTAAGTTGTAACCAGCAATTTTCATTTAGTTTAATACATTCATGAAAAGAGGAATAAGGTTGCAGCAATTGTTTGACAGAATGTCAGTCACCATGATTTCTCATCTCATTTACTAGTCACTTGTTAAATATTGAAATCAGGCCTCTTTGCTGTAGATGATTATTCAGTATCATTTTAGTTATAAATTGCATTGAGAACCATTAAATTCAATGGCTGCATTGCATGATCAATTTATATTAGTCATCTGCATATCTTAGCTTGAATTTAATGAATGCATATGCTCTATAACAACATCAAGAACACACCAACAATACAAACAATCAGACAACTATCACTGGAAAGTGCCGAGTTTCAGTTTGGGAGAACTTAGGGTTCTTATAGATTCCTAAGAAGCAAGGGTCCAATGTGATAAGAGAGAAAGGATATTCAACACCTTCTCTTCTTGAACCTACGAGGTTGATTCCACAACAAATTGAGAAGAAAAGAGCAAAAGGGTTGTGGTTCAATAGCAAATACAATCGAGGACATAAATGTAGTGAAAAGAAATTGTTCTATATTTAAATAGTGAAAAGAAATTGATTAAAGGTAGCATTTACTCGTTTCTTTGAAAAGTTGGCGATTAATCTCCCAATCGGCGATTACCGGATGATTATGTAATCTATAATTTTTAGTAAGTCACTTGGACATTTGGGCCCAACCTTACTGTTTATTCTAAGCCATCCAGGTGAGCAGTATGAGCAGTGGGTTACCGCATGGTGTTGGCAGAATTAATTAATGTTGAGTTTTAATAGAGTTATGATTTATTAATTATTATTGAAGTGTTAATCTTTAATAATAATTAAATTATAAAGGGGATATAAGTGATTTTAAAGTATACTTTATAATATAAGTTAAAGTGTCATTTTTTAAGGGGAGATATAAGTGACTTTTAAAGTATATTTTATATTATTAAGTTGTACACCAAAAAGGCGGGAAAAGTAAATGAAATTAAAGTAAATTAAATAAAATGAAAGTCAAATGCAAATTGAGTATTATAAAAGGGCATTTGAAGCTCATTTTATTCATTTGCAGGGATTGTGCTTGTGCTTCAAAGATTTACAGGAAAGCTTCAAAGCTGGGGTTTGAAGAATTTATCAGGAGTTTGATAATTTACTGAATATCGGAAAGGCACGGGTTTGAATAATATTGCAAATCAGAAGTACTCTTTTATGTGGAGACAAATTAGTTTTAGAGCTGGAGCTTATTTATATCTCTGGTTTGCTGATTTATATCTCTGGTTTGCTGAATGTGTTCATTGTTGAGCCTTTTGGGATTATTATCAGACAGTTACCAGCTATAGTTTGACATATCCAGGGCAGTGAAGGTCATTACCAGCGATTTATGAGGCATTGGGCACACAAGAAGAAAGACATGAGCTTGTACAGACATTCTGGGTAGTCTATCAGCTAGTACGTGCCTGTAACAGACCTAGGTGTTCTGTAGCTTGATGCACACTCAGATGTCATTAATGTAAACCCCCTGTTATTTGCTGTTATCCCATAGTCTGAGTAATGCATGTATGTGATGTATTACTGTCACAATCAGAAGTTTGTAATCTTGTTTACTGCTGTTTATATCTGAGTATCAGCATCTGCATATATGACCAATACTAGTCCTCTGTAAAATCATAATAAAGCCTGAAATGTACTCTTATTCAAACTATGTTATGCTAAGTCAATATAGAGGAGAGGAGTTCGAAAATTAGTTATCAGATTTATGCTCACATACTGTTATAATCAGTTGAATGAAACTCAGAAATATATTAATAGCTGTTCATGCTCCATTCATTACAATCTGATTTTCTGAAGTTAATTCCATAAAGAAATAGGTGAATGAGAATTTCTGTATAACAGTAATCTGCTTAGGCTTTGGAAATGCTCAGTTCAGTCTATGTTATTTGACAAATGAAATATGCCAAATTGAAAAATCAAAAACTATCGTTCAAACCAAAAACTGGCTACCACTAGCAGAATGGTGGTATAACACTTATTTTCATAGCTCATAAAAAATGTCTCCATTTTTGGCACTATATGGATATCATCCTTCGTCTATCACATCATCATTGAAGGTGTCACCAAGAGTTTTGGTAGTAGAGGACCACTTGATTCATCAGCAACAGGTACTTTCAAGACTCAAGGAGAATTTAGCTGTGGCACAAAATCAAATGAAGTAGCAGGTGGACCAACATTGTAGTGAAATAAGTTTTGAAGTTGGGGACTGGGTCTTCTTGAGATTGCAGCCTTATAAGCAAATCTCATTGAAGCAATAGAAAAAGAACAATAAGTTGTCTCCAAGATATTATGGCCCATACCAAATTAGGCAAAGGATCGGTAGTGTTGCCTACAAGCTAGAGTTGCCACCAACAACAAAGATACATCTAGTTTTTCATTTTTTCTTGTTTGAAGAAGGTAATTGGGCATAATATTCCAACTTAAACAGTACTACCAAAGCTCAATGAAGAAGGAAGAGTCATATTGGATCCAGTGTGCATTCGTCAAACATGCACAAAGAAGCTAAGGACTAGAACCCTCATTGAGTATCTCATCCAATGGAAGAATCTACTAGTTGAAGATTCTACATGGGAGGATGAGGAGTTCATTCAGAAGAATCCACACTTGATTAGCATTGAGGACGATGCTTCTTTGAAGAGGGAGGGCATGCTATACCCTTAATATTGGTGTACATCGGGTTATGAGTAGTTGGCCTGTGGCTATCTTAATTCTTAATGAAGTCATATTATCATTATTATGTTGTTATTTAGTTGTTTAGGTCGGCCTACGGCTTATATAGGGCTATCTAAGGCGGCCTAGGTGATATCCTAGGTATATATAGGAGGTGGTGAGTCTTATTTCATGATCATAATGTGAATTGTGTTCTCAATGGAGATATTTGGAGGTTTGCCCCCTCGAAGTGGCTTGTTATTCTCAATTATTATCAAGTATTTGCAGCATATTTTCTATCATATTCTTCTATTGTGCAAGCTATTTCCTTATAATTTGTACAAAGATTTTAGTGAATTTCTATTCTCTTTCTTCAATTATCTTGATAAAAGGTGTATGGCCCTCATTGATAGATCTTTATAGACCTACCTTGAGCTTCTAGGAAGAGATAGATCCTTATAGAACCTACCTTGAACTACTAGGCTGATTACATCCTTCTTTCTTCCCATCACAAAAATTGGAGATATTGTGTGCCCCTTGGATACTATTGACTTACACATAGATGGAGATAGGTTAGTGAGATTATATTCTTTTTTGTGTACTATTACCAAATCATACTAGAGGCATTCTAGGGGAACTATGTGGATGTGAATTACCATTTTCCTTTCTACCATTGTTGGAAGGCCTCTAGTCATGAATGCTAAGAGAGTTTCTAAGCAATGTTAGTTTTGTCTCCCCAAAAGCACCCAACCATGCCTATAGAGTCTTGGCCATTTTCTCACGGATATCATCAATTCTTATATGGCTCTTTCCCAGTGGTTGATTATGAGGGGTTATGTCTTCTTCATTTTTTCATGGATATTATCAAATCTTATGAGATATTTCCTAGTGGTTGATTATGAGAGCTTTATGAAGAAATTTCAGATTAGGGCTGATTTTAATCTCTAACCATGGTCTTTATCAGCCCTAATTTCATTGGCGATTATTTATCTTCCCTCCTGACTATTTATAGTGTCCAAAATGTTTGGTATTACTGTTTTGAGCTCTGAGAAGCTACTTTTGAGTTGAGTGGCTTCACCATTCTTTGTTTCATTGGCCTTGATGGAATGAGTTTACCTGAGCTGTTTATTAAGTTCCTTTTCTCAGTTTCTTGTTTCAGCTATTTGCTTCTTGTAAGTACTAAAGGAGGTTACTATGGTATGGGTTTTTTCTCGTCAATCCAACCATTTTCTTCCCTTTGTTGAGGAAGGAACAAGGCAGAAGCCATTTTTTGGTTACTTCTATATTGATGCTAATTGGCAAATAGGATACATTCTTTTTGAATTAAGAGTTTGTCACATAGATTCAAGATACCTGATTAGATCATAATTGGAATGTTTTGCTTGATAGAGAACTTGGACTGGTTTGTGCATGCCATTCTTACTATGGAGACTCGACACTTTCACCAAAAAATATGAATCAAATATATTAATTTTCAAACTTGAAAATATGATGTAATAGAAAGGACTTATTTAGCAAAGTACTAGTAAAATTTTAGAACTGGGTATATTCTCATCAATCATCAGTCAAGATTATTTGGGTTTGTATTTTGTTGGTTCTTGTGAAAATTTGAGGTATATACATACACACATACACATATACATCCATAAATATATATATGTATATATGTTAATAGAAGTATCTGTTCTAGAGAAACAGGTCTAATAATATTTCACATGATCTATCATATGCTGTTGTGAAATGCAGACATTCATGTTTGTTTGGAGATTTATCATATATGTTTATGTTGGAACATTAGAATTAGCAAGTGAGTTGTGGCATGGAAGGTTAAATTTTATAAAATATTATATGAAACAATTTAAATTAAATATGTTACCTATTTTAGAAGCTTTCGACATATTTAGCAGAGAGGGATTCATTGCCCTGTAAATTCTTTCATTTTGAAGCTAAGAGATGCTATAATTGTATCATATTGAAATTTTTTTGAACTTGCAATACAATATGACTAGGGACAAGATCGTTCAGCAGTCTTAATGGGATCCTTGCTTGAAGCTGACTCCTGTATTGTGCAATCAGTAGCCAAAGCATGGCAGGTTTGAAACAATCTATCTGTTGTAATAGCTTCAGAGAAAATACAAATATCAGTGGTTAGATGGAATTAAGGATCACTTTTTTTGGTGTTAGATGAGCTTTAGCCATCTTTTTTCTTGTAAAGAATATGCTTGTTCTTCTCTTTATAAGATATAATTTGGTATAGTATCCCATGTTGATTTTGTTTAGTCAAGGATGTTTGTTAAATTCTGATAAACTAATTACAAGGATGCTATGTGCTAGGAGGATTTACCTTTTTTGATATATTGTATCTTATAGTCTTGGTTAAGACCATGATCTAGGTTACTGTTTTGAGCCACTTGGTGTAGAAATTGATATTTTAGTATGATAATTGATTTGATTTGAATTGATGAAAAAGTAGAGATGAGATCGACACCCTTAAACTTAAAATGGACTCATGAAGTTAGTATATTCCTCAATTACTTATTACTAGCCGAATGGTGGGAGATAGGTAGTATTTTGACATGGATACCGATAAGTATTTAAAATAAAACCAGATAGGAACTTACATGAGATATTGAACTTAATGTTCATTCTCATCGAAGTTCTGATTCAATTTGAAATATTTTATTTTCAATTGATTTGCAAATTTTTGTGTCTGCTTGATAACATCAGGAAAATGCAATTCACATATGGAGGCAAAGGATCCACCAAAATATGTCATGAGAACTTTTTGTTGTTCACTGCATAGATAGATATACTTCTAGTGGAAAAGGTTTTATGCTTGCTTAATGATTGCATTTGTAGGTTAATAAACTTATCCTAATTAATAATATACTCTACCATGTTGATATATATCGTAGTAGAAAACTAGTGTTTGAGATTAGTTTGCATTCCATGTTGTTGAAGTCCATATGAATTCTATGTAAATTATTCTTCTTTAACCTCTAGGATATGCTTCGATAAATGTAGAAGTTGAGAGGAAAATTTGAGAATTGAAGACACCTCTAGCTTCTATAACTTCATTGCACTTTTTGGATGCATTCTATGTAGCCATTCCTATTCTATTGACATTGGGAACTAGATTCATGCATAAAGGCGGTTGTTTTATTGTATTTTTCATTAGGAGGGTTCATCATCTACACCTTTGGGAAAGCATTGGTATTCATTATTTATAACATATTCCTGACATTTCACCTTTGGATTTCCCTTGATTTCTCACATGAGTAGCAATTTGTTGCATTGTTTTCAATGATTTGTTTTTTGCTTTATTAGTTTCAGTTTTCAAACAAAATGCCTGATTAAATCCTCTTTGAAAATGTCTTATGCCATTTTAACAAATGCTTTTTTAATTGTTTATTGCATAGAGAAAACTTCTAGAACATATCTAGAACTACTTTTATCTTCAATTCAACCAAGCATAGAAATGTAATACCATGAAAGGATGCAAACTGTTATGCTACATTAGGGAGTGTATGAAAAACATTAGTATTTGAACATTTATCACAAAATTCACAGTTAAACTGTAGAGAAAGAATAAAATAAAGTGGTCAATGAGATCAATTACACAGATTTTGGAATCACTAATGGGAATATTAAGTACAGTTTTCTTCTATCAAAAACTAAGTAAAGTGGTCAATGAGATCAATTACATAGACATTGGAATCTCTAACAGGAGTGTTAGATACATTTTTCTTCATTCCCAAACTATCACACCCATTGAAGATTGTCATCTCATATTTTATACCTAGTACACAACATAGAATTGTTAATTATTGAATTATTGACACAAGTCTATAAACTGTTGTACCCAATCCAAAACTTGATGGTTATGCTATTTGATGACCATGTTCCATTGATTTGTTGTCATTCATGTGTTGAGTAATGATTTGTAATTGTCGTTTCCAATCTAGTGGCAAGGTGATTGTGTTAGAGTCTAGGGTTTCAAACTAACGAATTCTATCTGATTGCTTGTGGTTGTAAGTTCTTGGTAGATGTGGCTAGGCTTGGATGCTGGGAAAAATTGAATTGTCAAAAGTGATGCTTAGCCAAAAGTTTTAAAAAATAAAGAAAAAAAGGATATATTAAGCAACACCTTGTCAGCATCTGAAATAGGCAGCCAACGTAAGGAAATCATGCCATAGAAAGAAGTCAATTCAGGAAGAAGACAAACACATCTTAAGGGCTATATGAGACAAAGTAAGCACCTAGATATCAAATAGAACAAGATGATTTATTAGAGGGTTTGCGCCTTTCAAACTTCCAACATGTGATATGGATGTGAGGAGGATGAGGAATAACATATGTGCAAACTTTGACCAAGGGAGACCCATTAGGAACTATCTCAGATCGATTATCTATATTGGGAAAAATAAGGCCAAACACACAAATGGGGCTTAGACCAAGCAAATTGGACAATACAAAATTGGGTACCTATAGGTGGTCCAATCAAAACATCTGTCAAAATATAATGCACAACTTTAGTATCAATCACTAAAAGCAGATCTAAGAGACATCCTCCCCTTATAGATTTCTATAGTGCAAAAGTCTTAGATAAGGCACTATTAACTTACACTTGTGCAAATGTATCTTGTAATAACACCTCAATAATTTTCCAAAAAATATTTTTGAAACCCAAGATTCACAAAACCAACATAATGAAAGACCATTCAATTCTATCATAAGCCTTTTCAAAATCCAACAGGGCCATAGAAACATTCTTTCTAGAGGATTTAGTCCATTTGAAATCATCCAACTGCTTAGCAAGTTTTCTGAAATATATCTAGCTTTCACAAATTTTGTTTGAGATCAACACATAATCAACAAAGGTATAAGAAAATTTGTTATAGAAGGGGATTCAAAAAATATAATTGACATGTTGAAGGATAAAGCTAATCCTAGCTGGACCTATCAAGATATCATTGGGAATACCTTAGCTAACATCAGTAACTCAGAGGATTATAAAATTCAACATGTATTTAGGGAAGGAAACTCGTTCATGGACCTCCTTGCTAATCTGGTCTCCCAAATTGATGCTATCATGATTTGGAATGATGTGTTTGCCCTCTTAGACTTCCTCTTGTCAGAAGAAGTACCGGGGTGGCTAATTGATATGATGGCTAATACACTCCACATAGTTCCTCATTATGATATTGTAAGGAAGGTGACTTTATATCCCTTCTCGAATTATTGTGGCGAGATTAATTGGTTCCTCTGGCTCTCTATAGACATAAAGCAAAGTAGCTTCTAGTTAGCTGCTCTTTTCACTATTTGTTGCCCCCTCCTATTTGGCATTCTCCTGTAGGCCATTATGTTGATTTTATGATCGGATTTAATGCACAGAAATTTAATTCAAAATCAGACACAATAACACAGCATATACCCTGGGAAAACCCTCCACTTGAGGGAGAAAAACCCAGCAACAAATATATCTCTTATATATATAAGTAATGGCAACAAGTCTCTTTACAATGAGGCCACACACAAGGCCAATATTCAGCACCAGCAAAGGCTGTAATAACAAGGAACAATCTGCTCTTCCTTGAACACAAATCTGCTCTTCAATGGATTCACAATCTGCCCTAGAAGAAATTCGCACTTGATAGAAGGAGCTGCTCTTGATAGAATTCGCTCTTGCTTGTAGGAAGGAATCGAACTTGCTTGATGCTTGAATGAGTGAGAATGAACTTCTATATATACATTTGCTAGAGAGGTCACACCTCTACAAGAACTAGGTCGGCCACCAAAGGAGAAGATAAATACAAATAATAATTATGAATTACAATGAAGGTCGGCCAAGGGAAAAATTACAATGTTGCCTTGAGAAGCGCTCCTCATTAATTATTATTTGATACAAATTGTGCCTCTTCATAAATTCGATTATCATTTAAATAAATGAAGTTCCTCTTCAATAATATTGGTCTCCTATAAATTTGATAGCTGTTTAGGTTCCATCAAATTTATCCATTATATCGTCGCTGGAAGAATTCTCTCGACGCTGCTATGCACATCAACACTCCCTCTCAGCTAGGGAGGATACTTCCAGCTGCAAAAGACATATCACCTCATCGTGATGTCAACCACAGTGGCTACACCCATATGTGGAAAGGAAAGATATCACCTCATTGTGATATCAACCATCATGGCTACACCCATGTATGGAAAAGAAAGATATCACCTCATCGTGATATCAGCCATCATGGCTACACCCATGTATGGTATGTACATGTAATGTCCCCTTTTTGGCCATACACTCTTCATTTGGATTTAGCCTATTTCCGGGAATCCGTAGGCTATTCAAATGTGCAATCTAGGGTTTCCATTTTCAATAAGTCTTGCTTCTAGCTCAATTCAGCTTTCTGTTGGTTTTAAGATGAACTTACTATTTTTGGCATTGGCTATTTTTAGTAAGTCTAGTTTTGGTAGTGGTCCAGTTGGAAGCACTTTAGTGATTGTTGGAGCAGTTGAGTTATTCTAGTTTTGGCTTTAGAAGAGTAATTTTTGGTGAAATAGTATATTTCAAGGCATTAATGTTTTAATTTCAAGTTGGCCCCTTGGCCTAGTGCATTAACTTATGCTATTTTAAAAGGTGGACATGAAGGGGGGATGCTTCATGAAGTAAATATTTACTATTTTCTAAAGTTATTTTATGCCTTGAAGTGGGACGCCATATTGAGGAGAAATAAAGTGTTTTTCAAAATTAAAATATTTCAAAAGTGAAATGGGTGTCCCTTTTGGAGGGAAAAAGGATGGAAGCTGAAGAGCCAACAGTCACCTTCAATTCTATAAAAGCAGGCCATTGTTCATTCATTTCTCATCTTTGGAAAAATATAACAAAATGCTGCTAGATTGAATTCAGAACCCGGCTAAGGGGAAGCTTAGCAAATTGACTCCATTCTTCGGGCTTGAAACTATGGTTCCCTAGATGGTGGATTGAGAGTGTGCTTCATCCAGAAGTGCACATTGAGCTTCAAAGTTGAAGATTTTCTAGTTTTGATAATAATTTTCAGAATTGTGTTTGCTGGTCATATCATGGCTGAAGGAGGTTTTCATTAATAGCTTTTTGTATAATTTTAATGTGCTTCTGGGTATTGAAGAAATTGATTCCTAGTACATGGGCACCCCTTCTCACAGAAGATCAAAATTTAATTCAAAGTATTTAATTTTATAATGCAAAATCGCACCTCCTAGCCAGGCCATACTATTCAGGAGAGCGTTGAAGTTTGTGCCAAATAATTGAAGGGAATTTGATGCCATTTCAGTGTTGCAACTTGGGCGCCTATCCTCCAAAGAGCCTTTGCATTTCATTTCATTCCATTTGGAGGTATATTGATGAAGCTGTGAGCATTTGATTGAATTTCTGTTTACTGGTTGTTTATTTTTCAGTTTGCTATTTGAAAAATCAGATTGCTTAAGGTTCAAATTTTGGTTTGATTTTCAATAATTCAGAAGGGTTTCATAGAGAGAGATCATCTTCTATCAGTTGTAATTTGCAGTAGTTCTCTACATTGTAAGGCTGATAACAGTAGTACTATTTCAGTCCATTTATTACTGCTTTGTTTGTGTTAATTATCACATTTGTAACCCCTGGATGGTTTACTGCCAGTGTGGAAAAAAAACTTGTTAATTCTCTCATTTGTACCCACTGAAAAGTGGTGAATTCCCACTCACGAGTGGATGCTCGCCGCAGTGGATGAATTAGTTTGTTTTGTAATATCTTTCCCCCCACTGATTTAGAGGAAGTGCGGAATTCTTTCATGGCTGGTTCACCGCCTAGCTCCATTAAATTGTAATTTCATTTCAGTTATTGGTTAGTTATCTCCGCCATATGACAACACCTCTCCTTCATTGGGATTGAGTGTGCATTCTTGGCGTTGAGATCATTTTAAATTGGTTTTCAATTTTGAAGCTAATGCTAATTCATTTGGTGTAGTGTTGATTGTGTTGTGAAAATTCCAAGAAAAATTAAGGAGCATATTTTAGTGGTATCAGAGCAGAAGATCTTTCCATCCTGTGAGAAAGACAGATTCATTTGACAGATGAGTGACAGAGGAATTAGATTCTTCACTAGAGGTCAGCCCAAAGTTCAGTCTCAATGGCCTGAGATTGATGCTTTTTTAGTGGTTTTGAGGAACCGAGAAAATCATTTTGCTCTAGCTGTAGTGCTTGTAAAGAAGAAAGATAATTCTTTGTGTGTATGTTTTGATTATCGTGCGTAAAATTCACAGTTATTAAACTTGTGGGCAGTTTGAGTTCAATTTTGAAGTTTGCAGTTAGGCATGGCTAATGAAGAAGAGATGTAGTTGGCAGAGACTCTATATGGCTGGAAAGAGACTTGACAAAGAATTTCAGTCAAGAGAAAATGAAGAGAACATTCTTCATTTGTTAGAACAATGTTTGAGACAAGTGAAGCCATCACCTTCAGAGAAAATGGAGTTGGCACTAGCTCCTGCAGTGAATTCTTTGAATCATCCCTATTGGTTGGGGCATCCTGATGAAGAAACCAAGCTGCTGATTTCTTCTTGTTTCATGGAGATAATAAGAATTGTAATTCTCCAGTTACCCTATGATGATGCAACTATGATGATCATATTAAATATGATAGTGGAAAGTTTTCAAGATTTGGATGAAACTGGTAGTAGCTTGTTTTCAAGAAGAG